>OU015492.1:2984525-3052025 GCA_907164885.2 Dolomedes plantarius | reverse complement strand
AGTGACAAAGAAAGACAGGGACGCTTTTTTGATTGATTCTTTAAAGCGAAAATTTTAACATGGAAATAATACATTTGTTTTTGTTTTTACGATATTGATTCTTATAAACGGTTGATTCTTATAACCACTGATCACTATAAACGGTGATTACTGTATATGAAGTTGTCATTGATTGTTATACATAATCAATCCTCTTCACTCCCGGAACAATAATTCTTAATTAAATGTAAAAGGATATTTAAAAATCCTAATGAGAGCTACCCGAACCTTTTCTTCCGGTAGAAAATGACTTTCAAAATAAAATAGCGTATTATTCTTGCGATTTTCGCCATTTTATTTCTCGCGGGCTTCTGGTTGCAGAAGTGTCTCCTACCCTTCCTTATAACGGCCATTTGCACTAACGTGCTTAAAGTTTTATCTGCGCCTTATTACGTTTCGAAAGAGGAAAAATGAAATTAATTCGAAACGTAATTCTATTTCATTTAGAATCCGATTAGAAAAAATGGATGAGATATATTTTGAAATTAGTAATATCTCCCCAATCCCCCGCGGTACAACGGACGCAGATAAAAGCAAAACCGGCGTGCAATTACAGAGTCATTAAAGTGCATTTAATCCGAAAGAAAACCTTAAAAATCCTTAACTACTACTCTCTACTGCAGATACTTTCTTAAATAATGAGTGTATCGATTATTCCGAGAC
This sequence comes from Dolomedes plantarius, assembly GCA_907164885.2. Taxonomy (NCBI): domain Eukaryota; kingdom Metazoa; phylum Arthropoda; class Arachnida; order Araneae; family Dolomedidae; genus Dolomedes; species Dolomedes plantarius. The sequence goes on along the minus strand of OU015492.1, from coordinate 3,051,323 downwards.
ACATGCGAGCTGTCATTAATGAGGATGCTTGTGAAAAACGAAATTCTGTCCGCATCTTGATCTTAATATTGGATTACACTTAACACCCGCAAGTATCGGTGTTTTAATCACGGCCCAAATTAACATAGAAATTACGAACAAATCACTCCCACCCTGAAAGAAAAGGGGCCAAGTCAGAGGAACAAGGAGGAGGAATTAGGAGAGAGCCTTTTTTTTGTGTGTGTGTTATCAAGTTTCACGCTTCATTGCTGGTTGTCTTCAGTATAAGTGATTCCGCGTGCTCCAGTTTTAATGGAAATTATACGGAATTTATTAAAAGTGTCGTTTGAAACTTCTGAATGCTTTGTGCTTTTATTGATATATATATATATAGAGAGAAAGACAGTAGAGTCCCGATAACCCGAACTTCGGTAATCCGAAAGTCCGCTTAACCCGAAACCAAAAATCAAAAAGAACTAAGGTTACAATAAAACGACAGTGATACTAAGTAATCTAAAGTATAATTCTAAAAATTACAAGAAAATTCAAAATTAGACAATGTACTGAACTAATTATTGCTGAGCTATATTGGTTTAAAAAAATGTGTTAAAATTTTTTGTCGAAGAAAAGGATACTTCTCCCTTGAAGCCAAATTACGACAGCGCGTTAAAAAAAGGGTCTCCGCTGATGTAGCGGTGGAGTGTTGCTCTACGTAGCGTAGCGCTACATTAAATACAGCCACCTCGTCTTGGTGGTATACCCTCTGCTCCCTGTCACCGTCTGCTTTACCTTCACTCTCGTCTGAGACGTTGACAGGTTCTTTCAAAACCATTTCAACAATTTGCTGATCATCTAAAATCTTGCACTCTACTGTACTGTACTAAGCAGCGTTCCGCTCTCTTATCACCCATTTCGTCCCGAGATTTGGTAATGTTTAGACCAGTGGTTCCCAACCCGTATATATACATATATTTATATCCTGCACCATTCGTTATAAAATAGAGCCATAAGATTAAAGACGCGTTCCATTTTCGTGTCGGCAAGAGATAATCTTCTTTCTCGCCTCAGTAGATGTATCCTCCCACGTTGAACATAAGTACATCAGACTCGAATTTACGACTCATTTTAGAATAGCATCGTAAAATACCCAATGGATGCGTAGAAAAATTTTACAATAATCTATTACGCAACTTTGTATTTAGCTTGAAAATTAGAACTGGCTACTGTCTCAGACTCGTTATTACGACTATTTAAGAATAGTATTGTAAAATTTTATATGGACGTGTATAAAAATTTAACAATACTGTGTTGGTTACTTTCACCTTTAACTTGACAAAATCAAACTCCTTACTACCTGAGACTTATTATTACGACTCATTTTTGATTAGCATCGTAAAGTACCAAAAGGACATGCATAAGAGTTTTACAATACTCTCGGGCCCGTTAGCTTTTAGCTCGAGAAAATGGAACTAGGCACTATCTTAATCTTGTTATTACGACTCATTTAAGGATAGCATCTTCAAATATCCAATTGGATCGTGTATAAAGTTTTTACAATAATCTCTATTGGACACATTGTAATTTAACTCGACAAAATCGGTACTATTCTAGACTCGTTCTTTCTTCTCACTCCCCACTATTTACACTCGGCTTAAACCCGTTACAGCACCAGCACTTCTCTTAAAAGGAAAAAAATAGATGACAGAAAAGTAATTAAACACGCAGATAAAGAAAAATCACCCCGGGACAAAATAAAAATAAAAATAAAAAATTTACAGAGAGTCGCAGTTGTCTAAACCGACAAGTCTTTGCAGTGAAATAATGTACCAACGTCTACTTCGTGCCCCATGTCTGAAGGAGACAAATTAAGCTAATAATTTAACAAGCGACAAATTTAACATAAATAAACTGAATAGCTAACGCAAAAGCCCACGAAAACTTGAACGATATTTTTCAGTTATCAAGTGCTTTACCAGCTTTAAAATTGCTGTGATGCTGTGAAATGGCTGTGACGCTGCAAGTCCACGTCACAGAAAATGCAGAGGGTGTTCATACATTTTTGTACCGGTTTTGACCTCTATGATTTAAAATTAATGAACAAAATTAAAACATAGCTGGCATTCATTCGGAATAGGGTTTAATTATCGCCTGCATCTTTAAAAATATTCTTTGCTTTAAAATTTCACTAGAAAACAAACAATGGATCGAAGGCTGTGTATTTGAACTTTCCGAAGAGAAATACTTTTATTCGATTATTAAAAATGGTGTGAAAAGCATTGTTTAATATTTCTAGACGTAAAATAATAAATAAAAAAGGAAAGAAACGTTAAAGTTTACATTTGACTGTGGAAATTAACTCCTATTATTATCAGAAATATATTTTAACAAATGTTTCCAAAAAAAAAAAGACATTCCATCCCTTTACCCAAACAATCTTCATTGTGATAAGTTTCATCAGGATAAGGCCACCAGCCCTACCTCTAAATCGACCGCTATATTTTTAGAAAAAATGAGAAATGAAATAGGAATTGAGACTTTTCCATTTAAATACATCCCACCCAAGTACCCCGACGTATCTCCTATGGATTACTGTGCATGTTTTAAAGTAAATTCTGTATAAGTGGCATCTCAAACCATTGGATGGACTCTGGAAGATTGTGGTCGAGGAGTGGAACAAAATCGATCTTAATATTTTAAGAAAAGCTCTTTTATCGTGGAAATCAAGAAGTAATATGATAATTCAACAACAGATCAAAGATATTAGGAAACAAAATTCTTATCTTTGTTTATATATTTCTTTTTACAAAATCGTTACAAAAATGTACACAATTCGACTTTATTAAAGTAATTAAATTTGATTTATAACTTATTAAAAAGGCAAAATTTTGATGAAAATCGGTATGGAATTCAGAAAAAAAAATCTCTCAAAAATTAACTATTCAAGGGATTAAATAATTGATACCCAGATTTGTTTATAATACAGTTATAAGTGGTTAAAATGCCAAATCGAGGAAATATCTCAAAAATTAAGTCGCAAGGAGCATGTTAAAATTTTACTTCAAAATTTTAGATTTTTAAAAATTCTTAAAATTACAATAAGATTGGAAAGTTTTAAGGTATTCTATATACTTATGGTGAAATGTATATATGTACAATATTTCATATCTCTATGACTAAAAGAAAAACTTTAAGGTCCACTGTTCCCTTAAAAAAATTAATATTTAAATACATTAATTGACGTCATGCCGAGAAAATACATTGAACGCATTTCGAAGACTCCTAAACTCGTAGATTTTACAATTAGCTGAAAGTAAATTAATTTTAATACCTTAATTTAAAAAATTTGAGACTTTTGTTTAGTGAACAATAAACAAACTAATTATTTGTCTTCTTTCCTCTTAACGATGAATTCAAATTGATTTCGTTTTATGGCTTTTTGATGAACTTCATTCATTAATACAAGCGGTCTCATCAATAATTAAAAAGAAACTACAGAATTTGTTTTTATATTTCTTTATTGATCGCAGGACAAATTATTTTATCGTTAAAATCGATAAAGATTCATGGTCCCATTTGGAACCTTTTAACATCCAACTAAACATAAGACGCTAATTTCTCTAACGATTATATTGATTATTTAAAAATGCTTAAGGAGTTTTTGTTTGATGAGCATGAAAGAAATTTTAAAATGCAGCTTCGGTTATTTAGGATATTGGATAACACTTAAATCTGATAACAAATTGTATTATGGCGACAATTCAAAGGGAACCTATAAGTGCATTACCAAATATCTTGTTTTCGTTTAAAAACAGGAGGAGATTAAAGGAGAGCCTTTCAAAATAATCTAAATGATTCAAGTATACAAGTAAACTACAAATTAATTGTTCAACAATTGTCAATCAGTTGTAATGATGAATATATTTTTTATATTCATGGCCTGTCTTTTAGTTGAGGCGGTGAATTAAAGTAGGTGCCAATATGAGATAGAATAAAATTACTAAATTTTTGACAAAACAAATAAGACAAAATTCATAAAATTATACAAACATGAGCGAACATTTAGACAATTTTTTTTTAACTTGTTGTAACGTTGTCACTTGTTGTAACTTGTCAAAACGTTGTTGTAGCTCTAAGAATTCTATTAACAGCGCCGTTTATCCAAACTGAAAATTTTAAAGAATGATCGATGCGCAATAATAATTGAATGATCCATCAATAATTTCTATACAAAAGACGGTGTTGAAAATTTAATATACATATATTTGTTTTTTGGCGTACTGGTAGCGCCACCTGATTGCTTCGCGGTTTGCGCGAAGCGTGTGTTCAGTTGGTACTCTTGAACGGAATAAAGCCTGACGTTTGAATTCGTGGTGATTTAATATTTCTTGAATTTCTTCAGAGGGTATGAACTATAATTAATTACTGAGATACAATGAAAGGATTTAGAAGGTTTTTTTTTTAATTATATAACAAATAATCTATATATTTAAGTTTCTAAGCCTACATTTTGGGCAGTCCGTGAGAGAAAACTACTGCATCAATTTACTTCATGTTGGTCCTAAACGAAAGATTGTAATCTGTAGATGTGTCAAATTTGGTTTTTGTTACTGCAATTTCTATTAATTAGCGATAATTTACAATTAAAAATTGATTTCTGTGCATGCTCAGTGGCATGTTTAAATTTGTTCTATAGAAATTCCCTGTATCTGCGCATGCTCAGTGACATGTTTTAATGATAAACACGTTTATTCCGAGGAGTCTGTCTAGATCTCTCTCTGCCATTTTTATTTTTATGATAATTATGCTTGTAAAATATTAAACCTGATGGAGATTGTTTATTTCGCGCTTTTTAACTATCGATAATTTACATTTAAAAAAATTGCTTTTTGCGCATGCTCAGCGACATTTTTAAATCTGGCTTTAGATACTCACTAAGCACGAGGCCGCTTAAACACTTTAATTTTTTTTCTGCGAATTATTATTTTTTTCATATTTTTATGATGGTGTTGAGTATAATTTGCGTATACATTTATTTACTATCAATCCGTCATGTTTTGACGGGTACCAACTAGTATTAATTTACTTTTTACATATTAACTAACTTTCTACTTCTTTTAGTTCTGTAATTAAAAAATAATAATTAATTTGGTAAAAAAATAAGCTTTTCTTTAATGTAATACATACTTTTCCCAAAATGTCCATTATTCTATTAAGTGGAGTATTTCAAATATGGTGATACATTGAATACTTAAAAGTGTCTCCAAAAATTTGAAAAGGCGCCGATTTTAAAACTGGCCTCAGGCGCCACAATGGACCGGGCCGGCCCTGTTTATATCTAACACAGAGCTCAATAAATGGCGACATTATTTGGTTCTTTTTATGACCAGAAGTGGCTAAAAAGGTGTCCAGTTCGAAATACAGTCGAACCTCCATATATCGAACTTCCACATATCGAAATTTTCTATATATCGAACTCTTAGCAAATCTCAATGTTCATTACATAGAGAATTTGTTTCTATATATCGAAAAAATCTCTATATATCGAAATTTTTTTCAAGACAAATTGGGAGATTTTATTCCTCTTTAGAATAAAATCTCCCAATTTTTAGCATTTGAAACAATACGTCGTGGACTTCAATTCGCGGAAAATGTCCCTTATTAAGATTTTTGTGGACTGAATAAATACGAACATTTCTTTGAACTTTCCGCAAAGCTGGCTGTTCAGCAAGATATTCGTAGTTTTTTTATAAGAATGTAACAGTGATCATTGTAACCACTGTCTAGATTATTGTTTTTTAAAAGGTATTTAGTACTCAATAAATCTTTCATATTAATTCATTTTTTAGTTATTAACTTTCATTTAATGGGATTCGCATATAAATTAGAAATGGAGTTTCGTATACGAAAATTAGCTTTTTTTTTTTTTTTTGGAGAATTATGATAAAACTAAGCTGAATTCTATATATCGAAATTTCTATATATCGAATTTTTCTCCGGCAATTTGCTACTTCGATATATGGAGGTTCGACTGTATTTGTGACTTTAACCCTTCAGTGGTATCCCTGTGCCTGTGAGGACCAGGATACAACAGCTTTTGAATTATCTGACGTACAGAAACTAGTTAACCAGTTCACCACTATAGTAACTTCCTATCAAATCCTCTAGATGGCATTCCTTGATCCTACCTTAGTTTAGTTCCAAAACTGAAGTGACAAGCAAGTCTCAAAAAGCAGTGTGGGCCACATAGACCCAAGGTTATCACTCCTGTTAGATTATTTCCCCGTGGACCCGTCTACCTCCAAAAAAGTTTTCAACTTACGGTGTCAAGATGACGTTCAGTCTGTATCTTCTTAAAACATGCAACAATGATATGTCAAAATTACAGTTGCAATGTTTAGATTTTTTTTTTTTTTTAGTTTCTAATTAAATTTATTTTTTGTATCTTTTTCTATAAATTTTATTATGTAATCAGTTTTTAGTATGTAAAAAAAAAATTAAATAAAATTGATTTCTTTAATTTCAGACTTAGTATGCTTTATTTGACGTCCTAAAACCCTTTTCAATGATTAATTAGCATTTATGTATTTTTGAATTTTTTTTTTTAATTTCCTGTGCCTGGCAGATCTCGGGAAACCACTGACTTCTGATAATTTCCAGGTTACTACTGAAGGGTTAATCTAGAAAGTTGCACAGTTACCTTTTCAAAAAATACTTGAAGATATACTTACCGGTACCAGCATGGAATGTAAAACAGTGATTCTGACATTGACTCAAATTATACTAGCACGTGTTCAAAGTATTCAGCTTTTAACGTAGTATTAAGTTTCTAAATAACGGTCCTTCGGAGAGGAAAAAATTGTCTTGTGTCACGAGTTATAATTTTGCCAAACCCAGTAGCAGTAAACAGTTAAAGGGAGTGGTCACTTTTACGTACCTTTAAAAGTATCATTTTTAGACCTATGTTCGATTGTATGTACTACTCATGTTTTTTGCTTGATTTAAACGAAATTTCTTGAATAACTGCCTATAATACTATTTATTATATATGCAATATTTCAAGGTAATTAAAAAAATAAAATTATTTTTTTATGCATTAAAAAGTGAAAATTTTTTAAAATCGAACATTTTGCAGTCAACTACTGTGCGCATTCTGTCAAAATAAATTATAAACGTACAGTAATAATTATTAACTATATGTGATTACAATACTTCAGGTAACAAAATACCCCAACATTATTGAACCTTAACATATTTTAATTTTTTTTAAGATTTTTTTTACAAGCTTTTACTCAGTCATTTTTGAAATTTCTAATTAAAAATAGCATGTACAGATTTTTTTAATATATTTTATAATATTGTTGGTGGATATTGTTGCCTGAAATATTGTAGTCACATATAGTAAACAATTATTACTGTACCTTAATAATTTTTTTTGACAGAAGGCGCACAGTAGTTGACTGCAAAATGTTCGATTAAAAAAAATTATTCACTTTTTATGCATAAAAAATAATTTTATTTTTTAATTACCTTGAAATATTGCACATATAATAAACAGTATTCTAGGCAGTTACTCAAAAAATTTCATGTAAATCAAGCAAAAATCATGAGTAGTACATGCAATCGAACATGGTCTAAAATTGATACTTTTAAAGGTACGTAAAAGTGACCACTCCCCTTAAACAGAAAAGTATCAAAAGGCGTAAAAAAAAAGTAAGCAAACGATAAGTAATCCTACGTTAATAAGCCTTAGTTTCGTTAGAGGAGACTACCTGAAATCTTTTTCTTTGATGTAAAAAACACTATCTGTCATATATGCCGCTATATCTCATATAGTGTTAATCAAATTATTAATGATAAACTTTACATGCTCAATATAAAGCTAACCGCATAAGGAATTTTTGCTAGATACATAATGGTATTACATACAGTTATAACCTTTTTATCCTGATGCCTTTAGCAAAAGAATGGAAATTTAAATGGGGTCTTAGGTGACGACAGAGGTACTGAGTCTAACAAAAAACTTGCTCAGTCAGATGGTGTGTGATGTCTGGAAATATGTCGTTTCTTTCATGATTGAATGACCCTAAAAATTCTCTATTACAAGTTTCATGTCATTTTTAATTTTAAGTAAATAGTATTTGGAAGGTACGGTCACTTTAGATAAGACCGTATGATTAATCGCGACTGCTGATAAGCAGATTGATAAATGCTGCAGAAGAATACCTTTCGCAGATCGCTTGTGAGTTGCTGTATGTTAAGGAATTTCCCCCCTCATTTCTACTTCCCCGCTGTCACAAATATTCCTGTAACGTCCCGTTTCCCGAGAACAATGATCCAACACTAACAGTAGTCAGTGAAATGTACCAGATGGCTCTAGGAAAAAAAGTTCACCAGTGGAGAGAAGAAGAAAAAAAAGCATTTCCAATTTGTGACATGTTGATTGCGTTTCCTTGTTTCTGTGCTGGACTGAGAAAAGTTACCCCACCGAGTTCTCCCTAATCGATTCGGGGCGAGAAATGCGAGTGCAGGTTTATAAATATGACACGGCAACCCTTCGGAGAAAGCACTTGGTATTAACATATGTGGTTTCCAAGAAAAATAAACTTCGTTAGCATTGATTTTCATCGGAAGATTTATCTACGGCTAAGTATAAGCAACGCAAAGTCGACTTTCCCGGCCAGAGTTACTCACGGGTTTTACCATACATCAATCAACTCTTTAAATCAGGATAAAAAAACGATTTTTAAAGCAAAATAAAAACTATTTAATTTTTAAAGGTATTTATTAAAACTAGCCGCTGCGCGACCAGCATGGTCGCTTTATAGATTTATATTTTCTTTTGCAAAACAACTCAACTGAAAGTAACATATGCAAGGAATGTTACCATTACCTATCATTATAAATATACATTGTTAAGGGGTATTCTCCATAAGGCTGATTCTAAAACATCATGATTAAAAAATATGAATTTCCATTACTTCAGAACAGAGAAGACTGAGAAACCCAACACCAATGACAAAAATTACATTCCTCTCTATATGCACTATTTTTCGAAATTAAGATATATACACTTTATCATTACATCAAATAAGAAATTGCTGGGGAAAAACTTTTTCACATAAAAAATGGAGTAAAAATTCAGCAAGTACTAAATTATAGTGTGGATTACATCACTCTCTGTATGTGCTATTGTTCACAATTCAGATATCTACACTTAATCATATCAAATAATAAATTGTTGGGAAAATTTCTTCACTTATAAAATGGAGTAAAAATTCATCAAGTATTGAAAAAAGTTTAGAAAATTAACTATTACTGGCTGTCGGTTGCATTGCCAGCAACGGTTAAGCCTAACCTCGCGATCATTTATGTTCTCTGTTTCACGCTTTCTTGAGACTGTTCCTAATTTTCACTTGATCGTGCAGCTTGCTTTCCAGCATTTCTGATTTCAGTGCGTAAATCCATGTTGACACGCGGTTGCAAATTGCAGACGGCCGCTAATGTTTACATCTGGTAGTTGCAGCCGTTGCCATTCGGAATGTAGAAATATCGTCGATTTTTGTGCCTCATACCTACGCGTTTTATATATAGAGACTACTAGCATTATTGCCCGGCGTTGCCCGGGTAGATATATAGATATAAAATATTTCATGCATTCCATCAAAAAAATACTGGGCTGCACTCCCGCTCTTCATGTTCATCTGGCCAGACAGAATGCGCTTAGCACGTTTCTACTGAAATGATATACAAACAATAAGAAAGAAAGAAACTTTGAGCCTGCGGACCTTCGTCTGATTTTAAGGCCATTCCCAACCCTCTTTCTCCCGCGCATTGGAATTTGACCCCCCACCTCCGTCATCCTCAAACCACCCCTCTTAACGCATCTGGTCGAGGGGAATCCACAGGGGGTAGACGCACCTCTATCGGGCACAAAAAACATTAAAAAATTAATGTAAAAAAAACTAATTGAGCCCCAAATTTCGTTTTTCCTGATTTAAGTTTCTCGGGTCCAAAACATAAACTGTACCGAATTTGGTCCCGGTGGGTGAAACAGTCTTTGATTCTATAGCGGACAAACAAACAGACAAGCTCTTTTATATATATAGATTAAAGGCATTTATTACAATTACTAGGTTAAATCCGGCCCATTTATTTAAGTATTCATAATTTTACAGTCGAATTTGTTGCCTTGTTTTAAATTAATGTAAGAATTCTTTAAAAAAATTATTAACGCAGTCGCAATATAACTGAGTGATACTTTATCTTTCATTACCTGTCCTTGGGGTTTTGGCTGCATCCATGCTATGATATTTTGTTCTAGATACTGTTGAGCTTGTTGTGCGACCGGACCTGGAACAGCAGCGCCGCCTGTGACAGATGGTGTGGGACCTTTAGCTGGCCGAGACATCCTAGAACGAAGAAAGCAAATGATTGTAATTTTTAACCACACAACATAATTATATGAAAACATAGATGACTTTACTCCGCAGTATAAAATATGATACCCTCGCTCATTTGCTACGCCAAAACTCATCTAAACGTGATTGACGACGTTTTGTATCAAATGTGCATGGCACAAGGAGAAAAAGATACAATACACATGCAAATGCTCAAACACAAATTTATATTAAACTAGCTGAAAACCCGCGCTTCGCTACGGAGTACATTCAAATTAAATACAACGGTCAACGTATGCAATTTATGCCAAAAAATAAATATATATATTTATAATAAATGCGATGATCAATGTATACAATTGATGTAAAATATCTATCTATCTATATATATATATTTATAAAAAAATCGTAAGGGATATGCATTTTTTTTGGATAATATCCAATCGTCTGCTGCATTAGAAAAAGAAAAAAATATTTTTTTTTGTCTATTTAGTTACGCACGTGACGATAAATTTATTGAAAGCACCAGAAAAAGAAATCACGTGATCAGCATTTAATAAATTAAATTCTAAAAATTAATCTTTAAAAATTCACCAAAAATCAGGAAATGGAGGTAAAAATTCGAAAAAAATTTCATTTTGAAGGAATTTTTATATTTTTCTCGTGATATAAATTTTATAACCCTCAATGTATTATTTTAAATGCAAACGTAAAAAAAATTAAAAAAACAGCTTAAAAATTTAATTTTAAAAAATCTAAGAAGAATTTTTGAAAAATCTTTCTTAGTGCACCCCTACACTATTAGAAGAATCGCCGTGCAAAATTTCAGCCCTTTAGGTCCAGCGGTTTGGTCTGTGCGTTGTATGTCAGTCAGTCAGTGAATGAATGAATGAATGAGTCAGTTACGGAACTGTTTTATATATATAGATTAGCTGATGCGAAAATACGAATAAAAATTTTGCTAAAATATATGCTACGCCAAAACCCAACTAAAGATGATATATATACGATGTTTTGTACCAAATATGCATGGCACATGGAGAAAAGGATGCATGCAAATGCTCAAACGCAAATTTATGTTAAATTAGCTGGTGCGAGAATATGAATAAAAATTTCGTTAAAATATTCGCTTCTCCAAAACTCAACTAAAGATAATTTACGATATTTTGTATCAAATATGCATGGCACAAGGAGATTATGATACAATGCTCAAAAGCAAATTTATATTAAATTAGCTTGTGCGAGAATATGAATAAAATTTTCGCGAGAATATGAATAAAAATATATGATACCAGAAAAATAATGAAAATAATAATCGTGACAATAAAAAACAACCAGATTCACTTGCATTATACACATAAAACATGTAGAAAACGAAATAAATTATGTTTAAGATAAAATGAAAATGGATTGCAAGCAAATTCTTAAACTGAAATTTATAGTAAAATATGTAATGGGAGGGTAAAAATAAAAAATACTTTCGTGATACCAAGGAAAAAATCCCTTTTAGTCGCATTAGATGCATCTGACATAAATTCTAATCTTTATCATAAATTCTAATCTTTGGCATAAATTCTAATCTTTAACATCAAGAGCTTAAACTAAGTCGTATGAGGCCTGCAAAAAGTTTGACAAAGGGAAAAAATTTATAATTAAAAAAGCTATGTAACACTATAAAGTGAACATGGACCAAAATAAAAAAAAGAAATAGTAAAGCAGTGGATTTTTGATATGAAAAGTAATATAAAAAAGAAGATGCTAATCAAAGAAACGGGGGCTACTTCATTCTTTTGCATTCAATTTTAATCTCTTTTAAGTTTTCGTTACAGAAAATCTGACATCCATAATAGGGATTTGCGGTATTAAATCTTCAGAGAAAGAGTTTATACTCAAAAATATCCTATAAGATTTTAGGAATTTTTTTTTTCTCAATGTTCTTTATCTTTCGACATCACCCAATACCGCGAAAGCTGTTGGTTTCTTGTAATGAGGGGTAAACACATCGCCAGCGGTGCCACCTGACGGGAGAAATCTACAGTTTTAACGTGCCCATATCCTTAGTAGACACGAGTGGCCCTTCTCGGGATTCGATCCAATAAACCTCAGTACTGAATCCTGACATGCTAATTACTAGTTTCCCTCTGGTCCGAGTTTATGAATTTGAATAATTTTTAATTTCCAGTGCCAAGCAGTAGGCAACAAGATAAAAAGTACAAGAAAGTGCAAGAGTTTATGAATATAGAAGGCATTAAAGTGTTTGTATTAATGAACAACTCGAATTAGCTTACATTTAGGAGGTAATATAATTTACATGACGCAGATTATGAAAACAAATAATTACTGTTGGAGCTGTGTCCATTATTTTGATTTTAACTCCAACTTCTTGTAAAACACATTTCAACCAGTGGTGGAATTCAGCCGGTTAGCACCGGTTCTGTATAATCGATACCTAATGTAGGTATCGGTTTCTTGAACCGTTTGCTAATGAGCTCCAACTGTATCGTTCACAGGACAAACATTTTTAAAAATAAACCTACCGTACACCAGGCGGCTGGTCCAGTCTAATCGGAAAGGAATAGAACTCTACTCCTGCAGTGCAAATATTGTGATAAAAGCAAAGAAAATTGCATTTGAGGACGCCAATCAAACAGCCATATGGAAATATCTTAAATAATAGATTGTCAGGTATTTAATATTTTAAAACTCTCTTAAAACATAATCTAGCTTCGTGTGCCTCTTTCATTGTTTTAATTTGAGTAATTAATGCAGGAATTATTAACCCGTCAGCAACCCGTGTACAATGTGCAACATTTTCGTAATTTTCAATGGTTTGTTTTTACATGTAAGGTTTGAATGTTCTAAGCAGTTTCTATTTATAGCTACACCCTTTCAAATGCAGGTCTGAATTTCTGACCTTTGTATTCCTTTTCATTCAATGTTAGTACTGATTTAACCGTGGTAAACCAGCGATTATACTGGATTACAATACGAGAAAAGCAGGAGTTGATATAGTCGATCAAATGTGTAACCATTACACGGTATCTCGCATATCACGAAAATAGGTAATCTCATCGTTTTTTTAGGTTTATGGACATAATAGGAATCCATTTGCAAGTTGTCCTTAGATCCAATAAACCGTACAGTTTTGAAATAAGGCGATAGTATCTGCATTCTTTGGCCTTTAATTATAAATATATTTCAATATTATAAACTTTTTATATCTTATCATAAAACGCAGAATTATTGTTTTCAATTTGAAAAAATAAAGTTTATTACAAAAGGAATAATCAAGGTTGAAAGGGACGTTGCACTTTGTGCCACGCACGCCCGCTGAAGGGTTAAACTACCTTTCGGTATATCTTTTGGTATACTTAAAATGGTCATTAGGATACAGAACCTGTTGTTAATTTATTTGAATCTCACCACTGGTTTCAATTGCCCTTGACCTCGATTTATGAAATCCTATCATATTTACAACTCGTACCAACATTTAAAACCCGTCAGATAATTTATGAAGAGTCACTCTGACAACTGGCATCACCCAATTCGCTTTGTTTGTTGCACTGCAAGAGCAGCATTTTGGAAGGCCAGCGAGCATCAGTTGATATAGTTTGCGTCTTGGATTCGTTTTAAATACGCTCCACTGAACGTCTGTTTTTTATCTATTATGTCTTTTACTCTTTAGCACAGAATGAGAAAAGAGTGTTCCTAAAACAACGTATGTAAACATGAATATGTATATAACATGAATATATACGCAACATGAATATGTATGTAACAGCGTATGTAACATGAATATTTCATAGTGTGATTCCCAACCGGTGTGCCTCGGCACTTTAGGGTGCCGCGGGGTAATTTGGGGGATAATCACAAAACTATAAGTTTCCCACCATTAAGGCATTAACTATGACTGAACTGAAGACTAGTTACTGCAGTAATTCTTGTATACGCAGTCGAGGTCCGCCTGTTCCTTCAATTAATATGGGCCTGGGAGCCGAACGAACAGTACAGATCTGCCGACCAAATTGGGCAACCCGGGGCCCCTAATTTTGGGGATAAACAAAAAATATCAGGTGGACCTTCTTATAATAAATATTAAGTTGATATCAAACATTCGCTCTCTAAGCCCCAGTCACAAGTCATGCATTCATAAAACAGAGCTATTCCTATGGCTATATACTCGGCCAGGTGATGGCTGAATGGCTAGGGCGCTGGCATTCAGTTCAGATCCTGTTGGTTCGAGTCCCACTAATGGCATGGATTTTTGTAGCCGTTCGGAATCGGCTTTAAACTGTAGGTCATGGCTAATTAGCTCTTGTAGCAAAAAGTTGACCGTATCGCTCCAAACTAAACCAAACCAATTGCTGTATTTGAAATCTATTCTATTCTGGTGTTTGCTATTTGTTATCTTCTAACAAATAGATAAAATCAGCAATGGAGTCAGTAAATATTTGAAATAAAATTTTCCAGGGGTCCTGATATAAATTCCCGTTTAATATAATATTGAAAAAAAAACTAAAATTTTAACGATGGTGCACCAAAATTCTTACCTTATTCCTAAGAGAGCAGCAAGCGTAAAAAAGGTTCGGAATCCATGATCTACGTATTTTATACGTTTGAGATATATATTTTTGCTTTAAGCTCCGCCCCTTTGTCCCGCACCACGCATTTTGTATGCTGGAGATGTATATTTTTGCTTTAAGCGCAACCTCTTTGGCACGCTTTAATCCTTTTGTCATCTTTTTAAAGAGTTTTTAAGATCCAAAATTTAAAAAAAATATTAAAATCGTATCAAAGCGAAAACAAATGAAAATTTCTAATAATGGGTTTTAATCAAGGGATGTTCATAAGCCGACGGAGGTTTAAGGGTTCAAACTGAGTAATAAAAGGATTAAAATATCCTTGAAATTTTCGCGTGTCCTTCGCTTAAACGAAATTTTAATCTCCTTGCAGTAATGGTCGTGCGAGTAAATAACGTCTCTCGTCTCGAGGGGTAAATGGTTAATAACGGAATCGTTTCTAAGACAGTCTTAGAAGTTGCAATTATAGCTGGATTTTTAGAGATTTAGCAAAAGTCTATATCCGACTGAGTATCTATTTCAGATGCTTGCTTATTAAGATATAAACAAGAGCTCATCCATTTGGAGCTTTTAAAAATATTTGTGGCTAGTTTTGCTGTACATCTTCGGACTAACTGATGTAACATTTAGAAACAACTAGCAAATTTTTTTTGCGTCACTCAAGATTTTATGATGCTATTATCTACAACTTGTTTTTTGTCTGCTACAGGGCTGAACAACTCAAAATGTTATGAGGGCCATATTTTTTTTGCGGAAAGCTGCTTTCGGCCATACCAAAATAGGATAGAAGGAAAAGTGAAAAATATTTTATCTAACAGAAAATTAATTACTGATTATTTTAAAAACTAAATGAATATAAATAGTCATTGCTTACGTATTACTTTCGTAATATTGTAAATTTAAAAATAATATTCCGTATTTTTAGAATTATAATATTATACGACTTCACAAAAGGCCGTATGTTGTGCAAGCCTGGTCTACTAGCTCCTAGTCGTAGAAATTGACTTAAATTAAGTCATTAATGCTATAAAAATACATTAGCTTCTATCAAAGAAAAGTTTTTAATCTATTTTCTACTTCCAGTTTTATATAAATGATTATTTCATTATGACATTTTATTTATTTTTCATATTTCACCGCTTACTTATAAATAAGGAGATACAGTAGAAAAGAAAAAAAACAATTAATGAGCTTTTAGGGGCAGTTTTTTTCCTACCAAGTCTCAATACTTTCAAAGAGGATTACAAGCAATTATGTTGTTTCTTTTCTTAGGCCGTCTGCACACGGAGCAACTCAAAAGAAACTGATAACTGACTCAAATCACAAACCAGTCCGTGATGAGTCGTAACCTATGTAATAGAATGGAGCCACGCACACGGCGCAACTGGTTACAAACCCGTCGGACGGGTTTGTAACCAGTTGCGCCGTGTGCGTGGCTCCATTCTATTACATAGGTTACGACTCATCACGGACTGGTTTGTGATTTGAGTCAGTTATCAGTTTCTTTTGAGTTGCTCCGTGTACAGACGGGCTTAGTGTTCAATTCCATAAAAATTTCTAACAAATAAGCGAATTTTCTAGCTCCTTGAATTCAAAATAATTTAAAACTGTCGCTTAACTGAAAATAACTGTTGCTTCAGTAAAAGTGAATTTTGTTTTTGAAAGTTTTAATAAT
Organism: Dolomedes plantarius; assembly: GCA_907164885.2. Classification (NCBI taxonomy): domain Eukaryota; kingdom Metazoa; phylum Arthropoda; class Arachnida; order Araneae; family Dolomedidae; genus Dolomedes; species Dolomedes plantarius. Next base: position 3,034,692 of record OU015492.1, on the reverse strand, counting down.
CTGTCAGTTACTTTTTCTGAATAAAATATTTTTCCTAAATTCTGAGCGACTTCTCCAGCCTAGGATGAAGCAACACGCTAAACAGTTCCAACAATTTTCCTAACTCCGATCTATTTATTAAGCGTCAAAGAATTCTAAAATTTCAACAATGTGATCGCAGAGATTTTAAACCGTGATTCTCATATCCGAAGAATATTTCGGCACAAAGAGCAGAAGGAATTCCTTTCTCCTCTCACTCACCATAAAATTAGATTTAGAATAATATTCTGGTCCATTTGGAACGTAATGTGATTGGGACGACACATAATCGGCAGCATTCATGCATGTGAATTATTCTGTCTTTTCCTTTAGGCCAGGTAGATTTCTTGATGTAATCTCATTTCGTTTAAAGGGAGAAAGTTTATTTTTTTTTAAAGTCGGTCACCAATTAAATGTCAGTTTGCATCCATCATACGCGAGTAAAAATGTTGAATTCCGTTAACTTTTTTATTATTTACATGCTTTTATAAACTCGCTTTCTTGTGTGTTTGTGTGTTTGTCCAGTTCAAATCTTGCAATCGATTATTAACTAACTTCCCGACTAGCTAGACATTTGAAACTTTTAGAATAGCTCAGAACACGATGGCAATGCATTATTTTAATACTTTTAGTCATCTTTAAGCAGTATTGAATTAATTTTCAGTTAATTTTGTTTTGTAGACTGGTGCAGCCATCTATTGGCCACAACGGGAACGAAAAGTTAAACGCAAGTTAACTTCCAATTAACTTCATTTTCTTTCAAGTTGATGGGATAATTCATCAAAAAAAATTTTAAAAAGTATTTATTAATACATAGAATTGTCAAGTTTATATGATTCAACAAAAAATTTAAAAACATGGTATATAAAAAGTTCTTTTTATGCTGTAATTATTTTAATCCATCAGACTCATCGGAATTAGTAAATTAAAATTTGTTTCATTTTCCAACTGTTGGCGACATGAATTCACGCCATTCGGCACTTCATGCAATATCGAGGGCGCGTTGCAAGTTCTTGTTAGAAACAAACACGTGATGAATGCGTGCACACTCGAACCATAAGGTACCGTTCTATTCAAATGAGAATATTATAATATTTTATTGAAAACATTTCATTGAGTAATGAGAAGAAAATAAAAAATTTTGGATCAGTCTTTTGATTTGACCACGGAAATGTTTGCAGACGCGTTGTTAGATTTACAAAGTGATGTCGAAATAACATAAGTGATGATTTCTGTTTGAATGCTTATCGAAATAAAGGGCGACTTTTACAAAGCGATTTTAATTCGAGTGAAACGTGACACACTGATTTGAACATTTTTTTATTAAATAATTGAAAACAGTGTGCGGGAATTCTGGCTATTTGCTTTTCACAGCATACCCTAATCAAAGTTTTAACGTACGGAGAATTTTTTTAAAAATCATTATCGACTTGAATTTAAAGTTATCTTTTAAATTGTACTCCGTAAAAGAGAATGAAATAATTTACGGGGGTGATTTTTCATTCTTTAAAATAAACGCAAATAATGTTTTTGAAGTTGGAAAAAATAAAGTGTGTCAAACGCACATCATTACCTTCGGTGGACAAACTTTCTAAAATTAATAATAGTTAAAAATGTCTTTCTCTGTTACTGAGTACAAACTTTAAATCAAAGTCTATATGCATTGGAAACATTAGATTAGCACAAAGCAGGACGAATTCAATATGGCTACTACACCTAATGATTTTTCAGGGCTTATTGGTATTGATGCTACTACTAACTAAATTAAAATATATAACTATATAACAATATATAACAATATATAACAATTCCATGACAGTGACAGATAAAGCACAGTCCAAACCGCTGAACTTAAAGGGCTGAAAATTTGCATGGCGATTCTTCTTATAGTGTAAAGTGCACTAAGACAGATTTTTGAAAAATTATTCTTAGATTTTTTTAAAATTAAATTTTTAAGCTTTTTTTGTAACTTTTTTTAAGTTTGCAATTAAAATGATAATTTGAGGGTTTAAAGATCATAAAAATTCCTTTAAAATGACATCTTTTTCGAATCTTTACTTCCATTTTCTAATTTTTGGTGAATTTTTAAAGATTAATTTTTAGAATTTAATTTATTAAATGCTGATCATGAGATTTCTTTTCTTTTTTTGTAGTACTTCAAATTAATTTTACGTCACTGCATAACAGCGAAATAGACTGACATAAAAAATATTAAAATATAGTAAAAAATAAAATTTATCCACTAGACTACTTGAGATTGAAGTTTTTTTAGAATTTAATTCAAATTAGTATGTTTTATGGATGTTAAATTAAACCTATATATAAATTACAGTCGAACCTCCATATATCGAACTTCTTTATCTACATCGAAATTTTCTTTATATCGAACTCTTAGCAAATCTCCATGTTCATTACATAGAAAAATTGTTTCTATATATCGAAAAAATCTCTATATATCGAAATTTTTTTCACGACAGATTGGGAGATTTTATTCCATTTTAGAATAAAATCTCCCAATTTTTGGCATTTGAAACAATACGTCGTGGACTTCAATTCGCTGAAAATGTCCCTGATGAAGTTTTTAGCGGACTGAATAAATACGAACATTTCTTTGAACTTTCCGCATAACAAACTGTTCAGCAAGATATTCGTAGGTTTTTTTAAAAGAATGTAACTGTGATCATTGTAACCACTGTCTGCATTATTTTTTTTTTAAGATATGTAGTAATCAATAAATCTTTCATATTAATTCATTTTTTAATTATTAACTTTCATTTAATGGGATTCGCATATAAATTAGAAATGGGGTTTCGTATACGAAATTGGCTTTAATTTTTTTTTAGGAGAATTATAATAAGACTAAGTTCAATTCTATATATCGAAATTCTATATATCGAATTTTTTTCGCGCAATTTGCTACTTCGATATATGGAAGTTCGACTGTATTTTCATCTTCAAGCTGCTCATAAAATTTGGTTATAAAGTCTTCTGTAGCTTTATAATCAGCACTTGCAGTTTCTCCACCTTATTTTGACATTATGGGGATTCACTCTTTTCCTGAATCTTTGAAACCATTCATGGCTTGCAGTAAAAGTCTGGTAATAATCTTCCCCTCTCTGTAGTTACAACTGTTCAAAAAGACTGCGTGATTTTGTTTGAATAGTCGTAAGGCTTAGAAGATTTCTTTTTTGTATTAAATCCTCCAAATCTCCAACAGTTTTTCTGTTTTGTGGATGGGTCCTTGCCGTTTTGCTGTTATACATAACTAGCTGAAAACCCGCGCTTCGCTACGGAGTACATTCAAATTAAATACAACGGTCAACGTATGCAATTTATGCCAAAAATAAATATATATATTTATAATAAATGCGATGATCAATGTATACAATTGATGTAAAATATATATCTATCTATATATATATTTATAAAAAAATCGTAAGGGATATGCATTTTTTGGGATAATATCCAATCGTCTGCTGCATTAGAAAGAGAAAAAAATATTTTTTTTGTCTATTTAGTTGTTATGCACGTGACGATAAATTTATTGAAAGTACCAGAAAAAGAAATCACGTGATAAGCATTTAATAAATTAAATTCTAAAAATGAATCTTTAAAAATTCACCAAAAATCAGGAAATGGAGGTAAAAATTCGAAAAAAATTTCATTTTGAAGGAATTTTTATGATCTTTCTTGTGATATAAATTTTATAACCCTCAATGTATTATTTTAAATGCAAACGTAAAAAAAGTTTAAAAAACAGCTTAAAAGTTTAATTTAAAAAAATCTAAGAAGAATTTTTGAAAAATCTTTCTTAGTGCACCCCTACACTATTAGAAGAATCGCCATGCAAAAATTCAGCCCTTTAGGTCCAGCGGTTTGGTCTGTGCGTTGTATGTCAGTCAGTCAGTCAGTCAGTGAATGAATGAGTCAGTTACGGAACTGTTTTATATATATAGATTGTTGATTTCAGAGATGCGGACTGTTTCACTGCTTCCAAAATCAACACTTAATTTTTTTAAATAGTGGAGATCATCGAATGAGTCCATCTTAACTCCCATGCTATATTCTTCAATTTATTATTTTAAGTTTCATTTCTAAGTCCATTACACTTCTATTTTTTTCTTGGCATTTTTGCTATTTCCAGCCATACTGGGAATAAAATTATGTGTGTACTTCACAGATAAAAACTGAACCACTACATATTTAACAATAAAATAGTTAGTAATATCTTTATGTAATAATAATTAAAAGATAAAAAGAACTTTTTATATATCATGTTTTTAAATTTTCTGTTGAATCATATAAACTTGACAATTCTATGTATTAATAAATACTTTTTTAAAATTTTTTGATGAATTATCCCATCAACTTGAAAGAAAATTAAGTTAATTGGAAGTTAACATGTGTTTAACTTTTCGTTCCCGTCCCGGTCTATAGATGGCTGCACCAGTCTGCAAAACAAAATTAACTAAAAATGAATTTAATACTGCTTAAAGATGGCTAAAAGTATTAAAATAATGCATTGTCATCGTGTTCTGAGCTATTCTAAAAGTTTCAAATGTCTAACTAGTCGGGAAGTTAGTTAAAAATTGTTTGCAAGATTTGTACTGGACAAAAAAACACACCAACAAGAAAGCAAGTTAATAAAAACATGGTAATAATGAGAAGCGACGACTGCGCACTTCTTTTGTTAACTCTGGGATAAAGGTTTATTTAATTTATCGTGGGGATATCGAAACAATTGCATCATAAATTTTTACAGTATTGCAAAATATTGCATCATATTTTGTAATAATTATGTATTACATATAGCTATGTACTGTACATACAAGGAACAATATTTCTGAAAAAAAAAGAAAATAAGTTTAAAAAAATTTGGGGTCGTAAGGCGAGGAATACCCGCATTAATAACTGACTAAATACAGTCGAACCTCCATATATCGAACTTCCACATATCGAAATTTTCTATATATCGAACTCTTAGCAAATCTCCATGTTCATTACATAGAAAAATTGTTTCTATATATCGAAAAAATCTCTATATATCGAAATTTTTTTTAAGACAAATTGGGAGATTTTATTCCACTTTAGAATAAAATCTCCCAATTTCGGCATTTGAAACAATATATCGTGGACTTCAATTCGCGGAAAATGTCCCTGATGAAGTTTTTAGTGGACTGAATAAATACAAAAAATTTCTGTGAACTTTCCGCATAACTGGCTGTTCAGCAAGATATTCGTAGTTTTTTTTTAAAAAGAATGTAACTGTGATCATTGTAACCACTGTCTGGATTATTGTTTTTTTTAAAGATATGTAGCACTCAATAAATCTTTCATATTAATTCATTTTATAGTTATTAACTTTCATTTAATGGGATCCGCATATCAATTAGAAATGGAGTTTCGTATACGAAAATTAGCTTTAATTTTTTTAGGAGAATTATGATAAAACTGAGATCAATTCTATATATCGAAATTTCTATATATCGAATTTTTTTCAGGCAATTTGCTACTTCGATATATGGAGGTTCGACTGTATATCCAAATTAGTAAAAGTGTGTCTATTCAAATTCGTGACGATTTGGTTCGGGATTCTGCTTTCTTTAATGAAAAGCGCAGATGTGAATTTCGCGGGGTGAAAAACTGAATTTATGATGTTTAAAAATTTAACTGTAAAAATAAAAGCGTAAAATATTAACCAGGGATAAAGAGTGAATTCAATTTCGTTTTTATAATGGCACAATCACATCTAGTTGAGGCAGTTGCATCTTTAATAGTCCATCATCCCAAATGAAACCGAGCATATCGGATTTTTTTTTTAAATTATACACTTTCTCTCGAAAGCGGGCAGTTGCGTAATGATTCCACGCGATATTTGCTCTTTAAAAGAATATCACTTTCTTCCACTGAGAAAAAGGAAACGGGAAAAATATAAAAATCGGGGACATTAACACGAGTATTCTATTAAGGACTGTTTACATTTCTGTGAAAATTTTTCAAAGTTTTTTAACTGTAACCATTTTAGAATATCGCGTGTTTGCCCTCCATGATCTTCCACGCGGCAAAAACGATTCAATTATACAGAGACGAAAAACTTGGCAATTTTTTTTTTTTTTCTTTTTGCTCCATCTCTGGCAATTACGGATGAAGGCCAAAAAAAAATAGTGAAGGAGGAATGCTAATTATTTTTAACGATGGGTGAAGTAATCCATGAAATTACTTCCAACTCTGATTTAAAGGAAGAAATAGAGGGAAACATCTCCTTAAGATTCGTGAGAAAACAGTGGACGGGCGAAAAAAGATTAAAAGTGTTGGGAAGCGTTCGAGAGAACGTTAAAGTTTGCTCTTAGACGACGCGTTAATGAAATTTTACATTTTTAATAACCCGCTTTGTTACTTATTATCTCTAAAATGAAACAAAAATGCGCGCTGTTTGAGAAAATGTCACGGATCGATTACGATTTTTTAAAAAAAATAAAAATAATAAAAAATAGCTCCACGAAAAATACGGAAATAGACACTGAAATATATTTAGAAATATTTCAGTGAAAAAAAGATGACTTTTAATCGTATTTACAATTTCTCCCCCATTTTTTACTAATGATAAAAACCTTACTAAGCCCCATCTACGGAAATGTGTGTGTTAGTATTTCAAACGAACCTTTGCGTGTGTTCGGTACCGAATGTGTGTGTTCGATTACCGAATTACACGTGTTCACTGGTGATCCTAAAAATTCGTGGATGTATTTTCATGAACGGATATATATATATATATATATATATATATATATATATATATATATATATATATATATATATATATATATATATATGTATATATATATATATATATATATATATATATATATATATATATATATATATATATGTATATATATATATATATGTATATATATATATATATATATGTATATATATATATATATATATATATATATATATATATATATATATATATATATATATATATATATACAGTTGAACCCCGTAATAACGTTTTGTTAACGTTATCCGGTGGTTCGCTATATCCGAACCGTTAAGAAAAATGCTAGAGTTCACAAAATATGTAACTCATTAGTTGCAATGTGTATTCAATAATGATGTATTAAAAAATCATAAAATCTATGAAAAATGATCATTAATAAATTAAATCGACTAAAATGGATTACAATAAACCGTCACAATACTAATTAAATTACGTACAATAAGAAAATGGTGGGACCAAAATTTTCGTTCATTATATTCGTGAGTTCGTTATATACCGGGTTCGCTATAATGGGGTTCGACTATATATATATATATATATATATATATATGTAAATTATAGGTTGGGTGATGTTATGAGAGCTCTTTTATAATTTGCATTGTCCTATACACTTAGTTACTTGTGTACAAATTTTCCTCACTATGTTAGGCGAAAGATTGCCATTTTATTCCGGTACCTATGGATTAAGTTTTGTGCTGAGTGACTTCCTAGGAGGGGGTTATCACAAATATATTTAATTTCAGCAAATCAGGAGAACTGATTGAAGGAATTTTATGATATAAGAAGTTACAAGGCCTACAAAATAAACCAAAATATCCGTGAGAATTTTAGGGTTTTATTTGTACCTCTAGATTACACAGTGATTGCGAAAACGTCTACACTAAACCAAAATTACATAATATAAGTTGCTAATATAATTAAAATGTAAAGACAATTATTTTTTTTCAAAATTTGATCACTACAAAATGTATAGTATGATGGGAATAAGACTTAAATTTCCCATCTTGCATTACCAGAGTGTTTCATCAGTGGATAAATAACGACTAAGATTAAAAAGGCAATGTAAAAGATTACTTAAAAACACATATTTTTCAAGTACCTTGCTTCCATTAACCCTTTCAGGGATAACAACCATGGTGCAGACTTTTTTCCCCTGATTTTTTTAACCTAAAGAATAAAAAAAATTGAAAAATTTTCCTATTAAAGGTCGCAAAATGTTTTTACTTCTTTAAACTAACAGATAACAGTACTAACCCTTTTTCTGCTCATTTGACTGGCATACATTGAATGCAAGTGAAAAAAGACTAGATTTAGGCATTTGCACGGTGCAAACGGTTCCCCTCAAAGGATTTTAAACAGTGAATACGGCGAGTAGCGAACAGAGTGAACAACTCGCCCTGTGCAACTCGATCTGATATGTATATACACATACTCACATTTGCATATTTCATAGTTTAAACCACAGTTAAATAGACAAAAGATTCAAATACAAGTAACATAAATTATGACTTCAATTTCAGTTCAGCTTTTGATATCTAAAATGACGTCACCGACCTCGGCAGAGGTAAGCCCTTCGGCTTATATGATATTTGGCAGTTTACAATATGATGACGGGAATGAGACACCTTAAATTTTAGTAAAATACAAAGTTTCCTAATTTTTTTTATTGCAAAGGTTCTTGAAATATTACGACAATGACCTCCATGTATAAGTATAAATACATGAGGTTAGAAAAAAGTTAATCAACATTGAAGAGCAAAAGAAAATTACTCGTACATAACAGAGGTGGACTGCATTAGATCTCTAGCTTGCCAATATTTTGAATACAAGATCTCTCCTTTAAGTGCGGAACAGTCCAAAAAGAGTTTTCTCCGTCCGTTAAATCATCATGAGAATATAACATACAGTATGGGCTGTTCAGCATCCTGATTCTGAAAAGATGTTTGGCGAGACAATCATGTCCGGTTTCTAGTCGGAACGCTGCAACTACGTCAGCTCTTGGGAAATCGGGGATCTTTAACCCTTCAGCAGGCGCGCCCGTGTATAAAGTGCACCATTTTCGTAATTTTGAATGTAAGGTTTCAATTTTCTAATCAGTTTCTATTTATAGCTACACCCTTTCTAATGCAGGTCTGATTTTCTGACCCTTGTATTCCTTTCCATTCATTGTTGGTCGTGATTTAACCGTGGTAAACCAGCGATTATACTGGATTGCAATACGAGAAAATTATGAGTTGATGTAGTAGATCAAATGTGCAGCTATTACCCGGTATTCCGCATATCACGAAGATGGACAATCTCATTGTTTTTTAGGTTTTTGTACATAATAGGAATCCATTCGCAAGTTGTCCTTAGATGCATTAAACCAGACAGTTTTGAAATAAGGCGATTGTATCTGCATTCTTTGGCCTTTAATTATAAATATATCTCAATATTATCAACATTTTATATCTTGTCATAAAACGCAGAATTAATATTTTCAATTTGAAAAAAAAAATTTATTACAAAAGGAATAATCAAGGTTAAAACAGACGTTGCACTTTATGCAACGCGTGCCTGCTGGTGTACCAAATATTGGCGCCCTCGCTGAAGGGTTAAAATTGAGTCCTTACACATTTTATTTTCTATTTCTTCACAATTGTTTTCTTTATACAAGTTTCCTAACATAGTATTTGAGAATTTTTAAGAAGTATTGAAAAGGAGAGTAAAAACTGTCACTCATTTTAGAAAAGACAATTAAAAGCATGAGCAATCAAACCTTATTACTAATTAACTGTTGATTTGTGCTTGTTCAAACTAGTTTTGGACAGAAAAAAAATTGGAAGTTCAGTTCACACATGAATGCACGAGTGGATGATTCGGAGAGGGAAAAAATGGCGCATTATTTAAGAAGCGGTAAAAAAAGTAAACTTTACTAATGAACTTTTTTCGTGAGTATTTCGTTATTACAAAGGTTTTTTTTTAAATACGAGAATTATGTCGCTTCACTTTCAAGTAATCTTCAAGAAACCTGTCAACCATGAGAACAAACGAAATTAAGTCTGACTTGAGGGAATGCATTTTATCGGGATAATTATATAATTGCTGTTTGAAAGAGTTTTGCGTTTCCATTTTTTTTTTAAATGTTTGTTCACAGCTATGCATTCTCGTTCAAATTTGAATTTTTCATTAAAATGCAAAACTGCTGAAAGTCATAGTCCAGCATTGCCGAGTCAAAGGAATATTTATGCCTATTTTCGAAATTAAAAAACAGATTGCGCTTTGGCGCCATAGCATTGTACTTATTGCAAGCAAAATGTTTCCTCACAAATGAAACTTCGTAGTTGTTGTTACTAACGCCTCCTGGCGGTTTAAATCCTAACCATATTGAAGGTCTGATGCTGGTTCTGTCCTTCTACTCCTACAAATCACAAAGAAGGGTATCCAGTTTACACAACATGGCCATAGCTTATAGTAGTATATGAACGACATGATCCATTGCCTCCACGTTTAGAAAATTTTGACTATCAAAAGAAAAACCACTCAGTCATACTGAAAATATATATTTGATCATATCGCAGGGCTACGGCTTGCAAAGCTCCCATTATATTTCAGTAATAGCAAATAAAACATACCAGTTACAACAATCGGTGTAATTTTCTCCTCTAAATTTATTATCAAATAAGGGAGATTCACGATGACACCCATAAGTTTTACTGAGTTCAAATTATATCCTCCAGAGTTGCTACTTTCTTCCACATCATACCGATGATATCGGCTGAGGAGCTGATTTTAGCATTCTCTCCAGACGAATGGAGAATATTAAATCCAGCATTTCGCTTTTCGTGATCAGGCATCTAATGCTAACGGAAGTGATAATATGAGTCCGAAAGCATCATAAGTCTTCGAATCACCTGCAGGCAAGGTGTACTTTTTTTTTCCGAGGCCCAAGAAAAACAATCAGGCGAAACCTTCATCGGGGTCTCGCTTTCTCCGACGACTATAAATAACTTGTTTTGCCATCAATAATGCTTCAGATGTCCATGTAAAGAGGCAGAAAAAACACCTGCCAGCATTTCTAACCAGCATGGTCCCATTCAAAACTGTTTGTTTGCTTTACCAAGTGTCATCCACAATGTCAACGTCGACAATATGATGCGAGTCATGCCGGGACTCGCTCGATAGTAGCCATTTTGGATTAGCTTATCTCAATGCCAGTCAACCTATCGAGAAACCTACTCTGCTGTCTTAGCGAACAGAGCGACCAACTCACCCTTGGCAACTCGATCTGATCTGTAGATACACAGGGCCTTTTTATCGCATGGGCAAATCGGGACTTTGCCCAGGGCCCTCTGATGCAAGGGGCCCCCAAAACTGTCCTCTTTAACATGTTTGGCTACATGAAAATAGATAGGGTGCCAGATAAGTGAAAGTTTTTAATTTTGCTTTCTGCTTTAGGAAAAATGTTAATATATCAGGTTGTATCAGACGTACAGCAGAAGGTGAAAGGCGTTTACAATTTGATGTGAAACATGTTTATGAATGCTTCATCTTATCAGCCATACACTGTAATAGCAAATATAGGACTCATATGCAGGGTTGTTTGGTTTAAATTGTTATATGAATCAAAATTTAAATCAAGCACGATTTTTTTAAATTCTGATTTTTAACAACTTTTCCTCAGATGCTTGATGTTGTACTTCTAATAGTATAGTCGCTGGATAGTTCTTATTTTTATAAATGTTCGTAAGGGGGGAGGGCTCCAAATAGCATTTGCCCAGGGGCCCCCAGCATTCATAATCGGCCCTTGTATATACACATACTCACATTTGCATGTTTCAAAGTTTAAACCACAGTTAAAACCTCATATTACAAATGTTGCGCGTTCGAACGCGGCATAACCCATTTTTTCTCCAAATAATTAAAATTTAAAAGCATTATTTGCGTTTCTGTTAAAGAACTAAAAAGATAACTAGGTAAAAATTTAACTAGGATAATTTTAAAAATTAAATAAATATTAATATTCGTTGATTATATATCCGTTTCGTAATATTATAAATCTAAAAATAATATACCATTTTTTAGATTTATAATATTATGCGTCTGCACAAAAGTCTACGTGGTCCGCATATGACCGCATCTACAACATTCAAGAGTCGTATGTTGTGCATGCCTTTAAATCAGGGGTGGGCATTAAGTCGATCGCGATCGACCGGTGGACCACCAAGACATTTTGGGGTGACCGCCTTTACTAAGACCTAAGACGCGCATACTAAAAGAAACATATTTATGGAACACCGACGCCGTAGACATCGACAAAGAGTAAGTTTTTTTTATTGTAGTTATGTAGGTAAGTACATATTCCGTATTTATTATTTAGTTATAATAAATATTGTAGACCTTTTTTTTTTTTAGCTCACCACACCTACGCCCCTGGGTGGACCGCAACACCTTGAAAAATTAGAAGTAGGCCGTACCATGGAAAAGTCTGCCCACCCCTGCTTTAAGTGTATAAAGCTAGAAAAGTCAGTCAGTTAAGCATTAATATTAAAAAAAAAATCGAAATATAAACAAATTTCCTTTACTGAATAAAGAAAACTTATATTGCACCTATTCCAATTTTTTATGATGATTAATTAAAAATTATTCAAACATCAACAAGTGTAACGTACGGAAACAGGGCGTTGAAATAATTTCACCCTCTACAGTGCAATAGTGAAGCGTTCTTTCATTTTAATTAGGGTTCATTCATTCAATCGATATTTCTTAATCAACGAAAATATTTTAAATGTAACCCAAAACAAAAATGAAAAAAAAGCAGACGGGAAAAATAACAAAGTTTGAATCTTTGTTATTCAATAGACAAATAAATCAAGTGGAAAAAAAAAAGTCTAAACTTCTAATAACATCGTCATATAACGGCTCAATATTGAAATTTAATTATGTATGGGCATATTTAAAGAACGCTTTTAAAATTTTTAAACTGGGGGTTAAAAACTTCTTTCAAATATTTACATGAAGATAAATTTTAATGCGTCAAAATGTGGAGACTCCGCCTGGGGGGGGGCGAATCTTTCCCCCTCCCCAGCAGCGGTTAGATAAAGGACGCCTCCTAAAATCAAAGAATATCATTAACAAAGAAAAATATAATAAAATGCGCGTTTCTTCACAGCGAAATTCTCTGAGAGAACATCTTTTTCCGAAGTGATCGTCGCTCACAGCGCATTTCTGAATGTGGAGCCGATTTTTTTTTTCCTCTCTCTAACTTTTAAAACTAATATCAAGCACTTCACAGAAAAGAGTCTGAATAATTTGTCTTTGTTGCACTTTCGCTGGCAGTTTTAAAATAAATTCCGACTAGGGCTCCGAGAGAGCGTATATTTATTTATTACAGCAGTGTATGGGCTGTTGAATATTGTTTGACATAATTAAGGAACAGGCTCTTTGTCGTTTTAGATTACATTATGCAAATTTCGGAGCCCCTTTTGTCTTTTTCACTTACTACAGAAGTAACGGATGCGAGGCTCTCGTATTCGCGCATCCATTTTCGTCTCTTTTATGCTTTAAAACTAATATCAGAGGCACTTCAGAAGAATTTGAATAATTTGTCTTTGATGCTCTTTCCGTCGCAGAGCGGAATAAAATCTTCCTCGGCTCTCGTCAGGCGTGCATTTATTTACCGTAGCATTCCACGGACTGTTAAGCTATGTTGACATAATTAAGGTACGACTTCTTTTATTCAAATTTTTCGGAATGCTACATGCGACAGGATTTTTATGGCAATGAACGTAATTTCGCGGTTTTATTCGCCTCATGTCACTCGAAAAATGCAACTCTTTTTTATATTTTTTTAAGGTAAGCTACCACGACCAAATTTGGTTTAGGTTTTTGTCACCTACTTCGAGCCGACTGAGATCCGCTGGATGCGTCATTTGAAAATACCTGGCGTTATAAAAATGCATAGAGGTCGCCTTGTTTTAATAAAAATATACATCTCCAGTATACGGGTAGCTTTCTAAGGCTACCTGTTTTGTCGTTCTCAATTTTGTACTACAATTCCAGATAGTCGAAAGTTGGGCTGGATGACTGTACATTGACAGTCATCAGAAAAATTTGCAAATATTTCGCATTAGCAATACCTTTCTTAACCCTTTAGCGGGCGCGCCCGTGTACAAAGTGCAACATTTCCGTAATTTTGAATGGTTTGTTTTTACATGTAAGTTTTCAATGTTCTGAGAAGTTTCTATTTATAGCTACACCCCTTTCTAACGCAGGTTTCATTTTCTGACCCTAGTCGTCCTTTCTATTCATTGTTAGTCGTGATTTAACCGTGGTAAACAACCGATTATACTGGATTACAATACGACAAAAGCAGGAATTGTTGTAGTTGAACAAATGTGCAGCTATTATACGGTATCCCGCATATCACGAAGATGAACATTCTCATTGTTTTTTAGGTGTCTGGACATAATACAGGGTGTCCATAATTAAAGTCCCACTTTCAAAAGGCTGCAAAAAAAAGAACCACTTTAAAAAAAAAACATTTTTGAACTTTTTTTTTATTATGCCAAATCTTTTCTCCCTTCTTCCAGTATATTCAGTTTAAATTTGAAGTCATTCTGACCAGTGGTTCTTTTTTTTTGCAGCCTGTTGAAAGTGGGACTTTAATTATGGACACCCTGTAGAAAACAATTCGCAAGTTGTCCTTAGATCCAATAAACCGGACAGTTTTGAAATAAAGCGATTGTATCTGCATTCTTTGGCTTTTAATTATAAATATATCTTAATATTAACAACATTTTATATCTTGTCATAAAACGCTGAATTATTATTTTCAATTTGAAAAAAAAAGTTTATTACAAAAGGAATAATCAAGGTTGAAAGAGACGTTGCCCCTTGTGCCACGCGCCCCTGGTGGTGTTCCAGAATATGGCGAGCCCTCTGAAGGGTTATCGGAGTACTCATTGGTTATGCATTGCTGTAAAGCCCATAGCAAGGACGAAACCAAAGTCCAAGCAGGTCGCACCCTCTATGTACAGTAAAAGGCCAGTCATGGTTCCGAAAAAAAAAAAAAAGTGGCTGTTTTGAGGGGTGGACTTCTATGTTCAGAAAAAAAAGTGATTTTTTTTGCGGGGTGGCCGGCTAGAAGAGTTTAGCAGTCATTATAATTACTTCTAAAATTTAACCTGTCAATCACTATTTCTTTGCCAATTAAAAAGGATAAAAAAATTAAGGAATATAATATTTTTTAAACCAACTTTTATTCTAATACTTCCCATCTACGCCAGAAAATCTCTCAGAAGTCTGTTGTTATTCTCTATCCTGAGGTGTTAGAAAAGAAACCCAGGTAAGCAATTTCAGATAGATTATAAACGAATGCAAGTAACACACAAACAGGAGCCATGCCGATGAGATAAGTTCATTTAAATGAACCCGCAGCTAGCTGAAAACTGTTAGTCGAAGGAAATGCGTCTGACGCCATGGAACTGACAAAGCGACTGTTAAAGACAGCAGGTGAATGTCAGATAATGATTGGAATTAGGTGTTTTTACCACTGTAATACTCGTGATGTACCTACTTTAGTAGTTATTATAATTTCATTTATTAATAGAGTTCAATAAATAAAAAAGGATTTTTTGTCGTAAAATTTTGCTTCATTTTAAGAATTGAATCTAGGCGTCGTACTAAGATAAAAAGTGCAACAGCAAGGAAGATCTTATCAGCTTTTCACTTTGGAAGGGATTTCACAAGAATGTCCTCCGTCCCCATCTTAATACACACAGATTCGAGAGTTCAAAGAGAACATGCCTTTTTGAGAGACCTAAACGTTAACTGTGTTACATTAGTTAATCGCAATCCTTCTTTGAGACATCTCGGTGTCAGCCGAATCAGTAAAAGACTTAATTTATTTATCAACTTTAATATTCCCATATTACCTTTCTCTAATACAATGCCTATGTTCAAAAGGAAGCTTGTAGCCGTTCGTATTCGGCTTTAAACAGTAGGTCCCGGTCTAATTAGACCTCCTGTAGCAAAAGTTAATCTTAGCACCCTCGACCAACCGTTTATTTCTAATTTTTTTAAAAATTTTATATTTATATAAAACTCGTTTCTGACTATAAACATTCGCATGAGTATAAGAGAGATACTTTCGACACAGTCATCAGTAGTTTTTAAGAAGTATTTCAAGTTTTCGGCTGGGAAATTCGAATTATTCACTATTTCAATTTCAGCCTTTTCTTTTTATTTACGTCCGATAGCCACTCTATTTCATTATTTTCTATATCGTTTCGAAAAACTGCACAGATTTTGTTTCTGCTGTAGAATAGATTGGAGACCTATTAATTGAAATTCGAGGTCCCCCTTCCCCGAATCAAGTCTGTCAAAAATCGACCTTCTGGGTGACAGCAATTTTTTTTTTTTTTTTTTTTTTTTGTGTGTGTGTGTGTGACTTAGTGACTTTTTGGTAGCCATTACGTAGCTGTGATTTGATATAAATAGCTGCGAAAAGTTAATTAAACATTAATTTCACCTATTAATCTTCACCTATCTTTTAGAGACTATATATCAGTGTGTGGAATATTTAGTTGCTTGTCAAGGTCCGGTAAAATCAACTTTGTCAAAAATCGACCCTCTGCGTGTCATCGAAATTCTTTTGGGTGCCATATCTGACACACGTGCTACAGCTTCACCATCTATGTGTTAGAGATATTATACGTCACTATCCGGAATATTTAATTTTATTTCAACGTCTGAATACAAAAACAATCTTGAATTCAAATTTCACGGATGTCGAGTATCAGTATTAGCGTGTTAGAAATAGGAGAGAGAGTATTACTTTAAAGATACGCTGCAACATATATTTATAGTGCACAATTATGCACAATTGAGTGGTTATTTACGATGTCGCATAAAATCCTGCGGAGTGTTATGAAATTGGATGCTAAAATCTTAAAAACGCACTCATTTAAAACAAAAAAAAAAAAGCTCTAAGTAGCTTTACTAATTTCTCGACATCTTCTGAAAACGGGGCAAACACTCTACTGCCGGAATTAAGCCTTTAACCACTTAAACGCAGGAACGGAAAATTTTCAAAAGCTTACTAATAGGTATTTTTGGCCTGACGCCAGCTCCCTAATATTCGGGACTGAACCCCGAATAATTCCGAAAGTGTTGGAGGAAGAGAGTAAACGCTCGGCGGAATAGGTCTCAAGATGCTGGAAAGTATTAGAGAGAAATTGCGCGGCGCATAATGAGATCATATTTATTAAGCACCGTCTCGAGCTATTAGCAATAACAAAGTTTAAATTCTGGGGAAAAAGTGAAACTTTGGGGGAAATTGAAAAGATTTCTTTGGGCTTGGTAAATTTTTTGGTAGCCATTGTATAGCCGTGATTTGATATAAATTACTGCAAAACATGAATTAAAAATTAATTCCATTCTACGCTTAAAGAAAGAACTAATCAGAGAGAGACAGACATAAGCAAAGCGCAATCTTGCAGGTTCCAACTGAATTCTCTGCATTGACATTTCAAGATATTCACCGTATAGTTTAAAAAAGAAAATAGTATATATTACACAATAAACACACACACACACACATATATACATACATATATATATATATATATATATATATATATATATATATATATATATATATATATATATATATATATATAGTGAAACTTCTCAAGCCGACCACAGAATGTTATGGAATGTTATGGAGAATGCCACTTTTCGGTGACAGTGTCTTGATGTTTGCCGTAAAGAAATTAAGAGTCGAAAATTTTATGAAAACACTAATGTTAGTTTATATTTAATGTGTCGTTTTAAAATTTTCAAGGGGGAAAAAATATTGGGCAGCCGTGATGATACATTTGCCGAGAAAGTAAAAGTGTACTAGTAATCTAAGCAGATACAGTGACATCATATTTTTAACTTTCTCGCCGGTTCAGCGAAAAAAAATCTTTCCACACGGGAAGAAGTAACATCGGAGTATACGAAAAACAAACAGAATATGAAGTAAAGCAAAATTCACGGCAAAATTATGAAACGAAATTAAAATTAGCTTAAACTATCAAACAAATATGAAACAACTTAAATTGAAAAAAAAATTGAATCGGTATGTAATAATTAAAATTTACGTACAATAAATATATTTAGTTTTTTAAAACTTTTGAATTTTGCCTCATACCTTTTGATTTTAATTTTATAAAAAGAATAATTCTCGATTTCCGGAGGGCATTGCAAACAAATTTATTTTTAATCGTGACCGCAGAAAAAGTTTTTAGTTATTTCAATGCATTTTTCGCATCATGCCGTTTTAACTTCAGTCCGATGATGATTTTGCCTAATCAAAGGGTGTTCTCAACCTCTCAGATAATCAAATTATTTCAGATAATCAAGTTATTTTTACTGAACAATTGGAATTGAAAATTGAAAAGAGAATTTCTGCAAAGACTAAATTTTTAGAAGTTTTCAGCAACAGCTTTTATGGGTCAATCTATGAATATGCTTTCAAGTTTGAGGCAGTTATTTAACAACACGAAATTGGCGCCAAAAAATAAATAAATAAATAAACTTTTTGCACCATTACTGATTCTCTTTATTGACTATCAAATTATTTAATAATACGTATTGGCGCAAAACAACTCTTTTCTGTGCCATTCTTTTCTTTAAATCAGGGTTTCCTCTAAATTGAGTGTTTCCTCTAAATCAGAGATTCCCAACCTTTTGGCGTTATCGGCACCCTTGGGAAGGAGATCAGATTCTCGCGGCACACCAGTGGGAAATCAGTGTTCTAAATGTTAACTTGGAGCTTCACAAGTGTGTGCGTGGTCGAAGCAACTATACTTCAAAGGAATCCAGTAATCTAAATTCGTCGACATGCAGTCCCGAAACCCTTTTTCCGTAGTGTAAGCGTTTTCGGCCACGCAAAACTTTTTAGGCTTCGTAGGCAATTTCGGTCGCTGATAATGACAATTGTGACTAAGCATTCTCGGAACTAGTCGGACAGTCGGAACGCCTCGTTACACAATCCGACTCCTCTTCGTCTCGTGATTCTTCCTTCGCTGTTCTCGGAAAACTACTTTGACTAAACGCGAGAATTACTTGTAAAATCTATTCATAACATTCAAACAACCTCATTCGACATGGGATTAAGGAAACACGAGGTTCCAAACGCGTGTTTAGAACACGAATAACGGACACGAATAACAAAAAAATATTAATCTAATAAATGAAGAAATTCATAAAAATACACAAATGTAAGCGAATATTTAGACTATTATCTTTTTTAAAATTCCTGAATTTGAGATTACGAGAATTAAATTTCGAATGCTTATATACAAACGTTGTTGTAGCTCTAAGAATTCTACTACGAATAACGGACACGAATAACGAAAAAATTATTAATCTAATAAGTGAAGAAATTCATCAAAATACACAAATATAAGCGAATATTTAGACTATTATCTTTTTTTTAAATTCCTGAATTTGAGATTACGAGAATTAAATTTCGAATGCTTATTTTCAAACGTTGTTGTAGCTCTAAGAATTCTACTACGAATAACGAAAAAAATATTAATCTAATAAATGAAGAAATTCATAAAAATACACAAATATAAGCGAATATTTAGACTATTATCTTTTTATAAATTCCTGAATTTGAGATTACGAGAATTAAATTTCGAATGCTTATTTCCAAACGTTGTTGTAGCTCTAAGAATTCTACTACGAATAACGGACACGAATAACGAAAAAAATATTAATCTAATAAATGAAGAAATTCATAAAAATACACTAATATAAGCGAATATTTAGACTATTATATTTTTATAAATTCCTGAATTTGAGATTACGAGAATTAAAATTCGAATGCTTATTTCCAAACGTTGTTGTAGCTCTTTTTTTTAATGTTTTTAAAAATAAATACATATTTTTCCGAAAATATCCAACATTCTATTAAGTAGACTATTTCTAACAGAGATAAATTCATTACTTAAGAGTCTTTCCAATAGTTTTTAAAGGCGCTCTATTTAAAACTTGCCTCAGGCGCCTAGTTGATCAGTCGGCTCTCTATGTGTGTGTGTGTGTGTGTTCGTCTGTATATCTATATCTATATCTATATCTATATCGGTTTGTGTGCTGTAGAACGATAGATGAAGCATGTGTGCATGCATGTTTCTTGACATATAGCTCGCTATTCCAGTACTATGCACACAGAGAAACCGAAATGCCAGCGGTCTAGACATTTGGCCATCAACAGGGCAAGATATAAACGGGCTGGTGAATCTAGTTCGGTTGATATTTTACTCTAACTGGCTAAATACCAAAATATCCGCTAAAATCAGAAACATCAGTAACTTATATTAATTTTTCATTGCTTAATTTACATGAAATACTTTATTATCTATACATATAAAACAGTTCCGCAACTGACTCACTGACTGACATACAACGCACAGACCAAACCGCTGTACCTAAAGTGCTGAAATTTTGCATGGCGATTCTTCTTATGGTGTAGGGGTGCACTAAGAAAGATTTTTCAAGAATTGTTCTTAGATTTTTTAAATTAAATTTTTAAGCTGTTTTTGTAACTTTTTTTACGTTTGCATTTAAAATAATAATTTGAGAGTTATAAAATTTATATCACGAGAAAGATCCTAAAAATTCCTTTAAAATGAGATCTTTTTTTAATCTTTACCTCCATTTTCTAATTTTTGGTGAATTTTTAAAGATTAATTTTTAGAATTTAATTTATTAACTGTCGATCACTTGATTTCTTTTTCTGGTACTTTAAATAAATTTATCGTCACGTGCATAACAACTCAATAGACAAAAAACATATTTTTTTTTCTTACTAATGCGGCAGACGATTGGACATTATCCAAAAAAATATTAAAATACAGTAAGAGAAATGTTCTACAAACTGTACTATATTAACTGTACTATATTCTTTAGTATTCTTTATATTAGATTTAATTTGAATATTTTCTTCTAAATTATTTTGTCTAAAAAATTATCCTTCAAGATTTTCTTATATACAGAGGCTGTTCGCACATTCTTTAGACGATTTTGGTAAGCGGTAATAAAAAATCGTTTGCTGCAAAAGAAATAATTGCAATTGTACTATGTTTTTAATAGTCATAATTATCGCCCGCGGCTTGAATGTTTTGTTTTTATTCAAAATGGCGTTTTTAATAAAGCAGTGGTTCGAAGGCTACATTTATGCTCTTTCCGAAGAGAAATATGCATTCTCCGTTATCCAAAAACGATGTGAGAGTCATGGTGTTGTGATATCTAAAGCGTCGATAGGTAATATCGTCAACTAGAAAGGAATAAAACGTCAAATTGGAGCCTCAAGTGGAACAAAAATTCCAAACAAGTATCCAAGGAAAAAACGGACATCTTCGACTATTGCAAAGGTACGTTGTTTAATGTTAAAAGAAAATCCCCCTAGTCAAAGGACAGTTGCAAAATCATTAAAATGATCGGTGTCCACTGTAAACAAAATGATAAACGTTGATTTAAATCTTAAGAAAGCGAAAAAAAACGCAATGTGCATCGTCTTCTTCCAAATCATATCGCTGAACGCAGGACACGCTGCAGAATTCTATATGAGAAACACTTATCCAAAGAAAAATGGAAAACAATTGTCACAATAGATGAATCATGGGTGTATTTAAATGATTGCAACAAAAAAAGAGCCATTTATTATCATAAAAGGGGAGAAAAAAATTTAAGTACATGGTTCAAAGAATCGAAAGAAAATTTTTCTAAGGGATTCATGTTTGTTGCTGGTTTTTCTTATAATGGGAAGTTAAAAATAAAGAGAGTGGAAAAAAATGTCAAGATTAACTCCAAATACTATCAGGAACATATTTTATCGCCAATTTTTCTGAATGAAATACCATCGCTTTACCCACAGTGCCATCAATCTGTGAGTCTCCATCAGGACAAAGCTAGCAGTCACACATCAAAATCCACTGTAAATTTCCTAAAAGAAGTGGAACAAAAATCTGGTATCAAGGCCATACCTTTTACTGATATCCCTAGTAAATCTCCCGATGTATCACCTATGGATTTTTGTGCTTTCGGACTTTTAAAATCTGCATTATCCAAACTTCGTCCCAAAACACTTACAGGACTCTGGAAAGCTGTTCAGGGGGAATGGGATAGAATACCTCTTCTGACACTTCAAAAGGCATTATTATCCTGGAAATTGCGGTGTCGAAAGATAGTTCAGAATAAGGGATATCAAATAGAACATTTAAAACACAAGAATTTTATGTAATTTAGTTTTGTGAATACAATATACATCGTCTAAATAATGTGTGAACAGCCTCTGTATATATATATATATATATATATAATATATATATATATATATTATATATATATATATTACATCAATTGTATACATTGATCGTCGTATTTATCATATAATATATATATATATATTTGGCATTAATTGCATACATTGACCGTTGTATTTAATTTGAATTTACTCCGTAGCGAAGTACGGGTTTTCAGCTGGTCTCTATATATAAAACAGTTCCGGATCTGATTGACTGACATACAACGCACAGACCAAATCGCTAGACCTAAAGGGCTGAAATTTTGCATGACGATTCTTCTTATAGTGTAGGGGTGCACTAAGAAAGATTTTTGAAAAATTCTTCTTAGATTTTCTAAAATTAAACTTTTAAGCTGTTTTTGTAACATCCTTTAAAGTTTGCATTTAAAATAATAACTTGAGGGTTATTAAATTTATACCACGAGAAAGATCATAAAAATTCCTTTAAAATGAAATATTTTTCAAATCTTTACCTCCATTTTCTGATTTTTGGGGATTTTTAAAGATTAAATTTTAGAATTTAATTTATTAAATGCTGATCACGTGATTTCTTTTTCTGGTACTTTAAATAAATTTATCGTCATGTCCATAACAATGAAATAGACAAAAAAAAATTATTTTTCCCTTGCTAATGCGGTAGACGATTGGACATTATCCAAAAAAATATTAAAATACAGTAAAAGATATGTTCCTCAAACTGTACTATATTAACTGTACTATATTCTTTAGTATGTTCTGTTAGATTTAATTTGAATATTTTTTCTACATTATTTCTCTTACAATTTTTTTATAAATATATATATATATATTTTACATCAATTGTATACATTGATCGTCGCATTTAATATATATATATATATATATATATATATATATATATATATATATATATATATATATATATATATATATATATATATATATATATATGTATGTATGTATATATATATTTTTGGCATTAATTGCACACATTGACCGATGTATTTAATTTGAAACGATGTATTTAGCTGAAAACCCGCGAAGTGCGGGTTTTCAGCTAGTTCCTGTATAAATCTTGTTATTTTGGAAATACAATACAAATTTGACAGTGTATTAGCAAAAGTTTTTTTTTCCTATTTCGGAACCGGCTTTCCCGCCCTCTGAATGAATATTGCTTTTAAATTTTTTTTGAGCTCGTGCGCAAGAAATGTTTCCACCACTCTTGCTCTAAAACAGCCATTTCATTCTAGTTTATA
This sequence comes from Dolomedes plantarius, assembly GCA_907164885.2. Classification (NCBI taxonomy): domain Eukaryota; kingdom Metazoa; phylum Arthropoda; class Arachnida; order Araneae; family Dolomedidae; genus Dolomedes; species Dolomedes plantarius. The sequence goes on along the minus strand of OU015492.1, from coordinate 3,011,312 downwards.
GCATCATCCCGTATCATGTATTAGTTCAAAAGAGATATTGGGGCTTCCCAACCTTTCTACCGCCGCGTACCGGTCAATTGTTAATAATTTTAACACGGCTCGCTGAGGGAGGACGTTCATTGTTTACATTTTGATTGTTTTGATTTAATAATTGATGTTATTATAATTTGATGTATAAACGACGTTACGTTTGTTTATTGTTCAATAAAAAACTCGTTTTATTTATTTATTTGTTTCGATTTTTTTTCTTTCTTTCAGGAAAGCGCATTTATTTTCAATTTTATGACAGCAATTTTAATTCATAATCGTGAAATGTTTGATAAACAATAAACTAATTTAAAATGGTTCCAAGATTTCTTCTGTTACAAAGGTATAAATTAGCACAAACCCGACAAAGTCGCACAAACCCGACAAAGTCGCACAAACCCGAGAGAAATACACCACAGTAAATAAAATGGAAATGATTTAATGTCCCTTGGGCGGCCCGGTACCATTTGATCCACGGACCGGTACTGGTCCGCGGCCCGGGGGTTGGGGACCGCTGGTCTAGATAAGCAATTATGTTAATAAATTATTACTATCATCACCTAATTTCCCTTAAAAAGACGTTTATCACCGAGTTTTCGCCAAAAAGTAGTAGAAAAATAAATTTGGCATTTATTCGCTCATATTGGCAAATTTCGCATTTATTTGCATCAATTTCGTAAGTACGAAAATTATGTATCCCTAATCATGAAGTATAGTGTACCATGGTGCGACCAGCGTAACGTATCAAACATAGGCACGTGGTCAGAGAGCGAAAAAGTTTGAATACGCTTGATGTAGATGCATTAACACGAATCATCAGAAATCAATAGGTGAAAATCACTAGATTAAGTTTAGGGGTGTCAGATCAATAGGTTAAGATATAGGAAAATAGAGGAAGTAATTTAAAGATCAAAGGAGAAAGGAATTAAAAGAAAAATGCATATTGCTTAAGGCTGTATCTAAAATCATTTTTATTCATAAACTTTAAAACTTATAGAGAATAGCTCACTTCTACCCAGACTTGGGTGTATATAATTTGAAGTGGCATTCTAAATGAATTTGATACAAACACAGTTTATACATGAAACAATGTTTATTGAATTCGTTGCACATATAGAATTTGCTTTTCAGCAATAAGCATACGTACTACTTGTACGGAATATATATTAGCATTCAATAAAAATACACTTTGCAATACTCACAACCTAGATAGTCAAACCAGCAGTTCTGCCACGTAAACTTTGGGCCCCGTAAGCACAAGCGCCGGTTAACACCTGGAGCTGCTTAGCTCGTAGCTCCCTTAACTCGCTTATCTATCAACTTTAACAACCTTTTCTTTCTAATCAAGCTGCATGGTATTTATACTAAGCGGATATGCCGAAATTAGCATATCTCAAGCAGCTTCTTTAATTTATTCACTCAAAAGTTTGATTCTTGTGAATCGAATCTTATGTATACCTTACAAACTATATAAACAATTACTTCGTTTCTACAGAATTCTCATCCCTTAATATTTCTATATCCCTTAATATTTCTATATCCCTTACCTGATACACTTGTCATTTGATATTTTGTTTACAGAGGTGAAATGATTTTCCCTCCTGTTAATAAATATTTGCACGTATAGAGAAAACGGCTACTGTGTGCTAACCCTATTGCATTCAGTCATCTTAGTGTTAACCTATGGAGAAAATGTGTCTACTATTTTTAGCTACATAAATGCGGATAATCCAATAAAAATGGTATTTTCAGATAGCCCGGACTTTTCTGCACCTTGCAACATGATTCATTTTATCAATTGCGTCCACCAAAAGAATGGATTGGCATTTAAAACACGCTATACCAGATTTTTTCCTGAATAATTTAAATTTTAAAATATTTTTTGCGTTCACCAAAAGAATGGATAAACATTTAAAACATGCTATACCAGATTTTTTTCCTGAATAATTTAAATTTTAAAATATTATTTACATTATAAAAAAACGAAAAATGCCCAAAGGTGTAAAATTTCTTTTTCTATTACTGAGTGCAATTTAAAAAATCTTTCAATCCAAGTCGGCATTTCTTGGACACATTTTCTCCATAAGTTGATGATGAGATGAGCGAATCCAATAGAGTTAATACACAACAGCCTTAACCGATCTCTCTTTATCGAAAAATCTTAAATTCCACCGATAAAATTATTTACGATGGACACACATTTCTGAAAATATTCCAAACGTACTTATTAGTTTTTATTTCCTTGTCTTCTCTTAATGCATTGGTATATTTTCTATGTATCACATTCATTACTGCCATAAAATTATAAAAAAAAACAAAACAGGATGTTTCTCCTCGTAATTCCATTACGCCAACGCCTGTTTCTTGCGTTAACATTACCAAAATATGAATTTAAATTAAAAGCAATTCCTCCAAGTGTAAGTCAACTCCTAGCGCACACAAATGATCAATCCATCCTCATTTAATAAAATATGCAAAATTTACTCTCTGCGACTTGTTTCCTCGCATTGCTCAAGGTTTTGTGGTTATGCCTCCTCCCCCCTCCCCCGCTTTTGGCAAATCTAATAAATTTAGTCAAATTCAATTACTGTCAAATTCTGTTTGTGTCTTATTGTGAAATTCAATTTGTGGTAAAAACCCCTCGCTCGCGCAGGTTGAGGAGAATAAATTATCGTGATCCCTAAATTATGCCCTGAGCTGTGAGTAAATGATAAATGAGACTGACGGCATCGCACAGGAGTGAGCGAAGAACGGGGAACAAAAAAAAAAGAAGTTCGAACTGTTTAAATGAAGTATGGGAATTTGATAAAATGGTACATCGGTGTTGTTGTTGTTCAGTGTACAGTGTTTTTCTGTGAATGCAGATGAAATGGAGGCTCGAAATAAAACGCCAGTAGAGTTTATTTTAATTTAATCTGATATGAATCTGGCTAAAAATAATTACAACGTTCCTAAACATAGAGGGTCATTTAGCTAGTCATTAAACTGGACAAAATGATAAAACATGATCAAAGAGCACCTATCTTATCATGAATGAGTAATTCGCATTAATTTAAATTCAATTAGAAAACAATTAAAGAATATTTGCTAATCGAATTTAAAAGAATGCGAATTACTCTCATTTTATACATGCTTATGTATAAGATAAGAGTAATTCGCATTAATTTAAATTCGATTAGAAAACATTCAAATAATGTTTTCGAACCAAATTTAAAATAACGCGAAATACTCTTATTGTATACATGCTTATCGTGATCCCTAAATTATATGTATAAGATAAGATAAAAATAATATATAAGATAAGAATAATTTGTATTAATTTAAATTCCGTTAGAAAATATTTAAAGAATGTTTTCTAATCGAATTCAAAGTAAACCGAATAACTCTAACACGTGAGAAAAAATGGATTATTTGATCGAATTTTATCATTTCTTTTAAGAATTAACTCTACACATACAAAAAATTATTTTCGCAAAAATGGCACACTATTAACATAACTTATTTACTATAACTTCAAACAGTATATTATTTTAGTATTATTGGTTAGTATTTTAGTATTACTGAAATCGTAGATTACCTCCTGAATTTTTCTATCTGTATAACTATGAATGTGGGAGACTTGGAACAAAAACATTCGCTCATATACTGCGACGAGTTGTTCTTCTTCTTAATTTAGAGCATTATTCAGATTCCATCACAATTTGGATCACGTGCTCCTAGAGAAACCTCTGCGGGGCTTGTACTGTACTCCCATCCTTGCAAACCTCACGGAGGGACCTTTCAGGACTACAGATTTAACGCGCCCATATACGGCGTAAACACGAGAGGAATCAGTGGGGCTTGTCGAAATTCTATCCGATCTGCCTCAGTATCGAATCTCGACGTGATAACCACTAAGGTGACACGCATCCATCTATTTCTCTATGTGTGTTATATATATATATATATATATATATATATATATATATATATATATATATATATGAGATGACCCGAATGGACATCTCAAGAAATAGGAACGTACATCGTGGCCGGAATAATGAAAGTCAGCTTCAGGAACAAAGGGATTTAGTTAAGAATAAAATAACACATCTTATTCACTTCGAGTCAGTCCAGCGTCTCCTCGTAGAAGCGCCAAAATACAATTAGCTCAGAGAGGTTGCCAAAATTGGCGGAGGAAGTTAATGTGTGGAAAAGCGAGGCATTTACGCCAAAGAGAAGAAAGAGGGGTTACCAGGACAGAGATAAAGTTCAGAATGGGCGATTATAGGTTGTTAGTAATATTATCACACACACACACACATCATATAATAATATATATATATATATAGTATATATATATATATATATATATATATATATAATATTATATTATATATAGATATAATATATATATATATATATATATATATATATATATATGCATATATATATATATGCATATATAGAAACATTATATAATAAAGCCCATCTACGGTGAAAACTACTCTCGCCGGTCACTCCAAAATGGCCACAAATTTACAGAACCATTTGTGGCCGCCATAGACAGAACCACCCCTTTTTGACGTCACCCCTCACAGGCCACTTTTTTTCTGAAACCATACTGTCCGCATTAGAGAAGTTTCACCGTACATACATGTACATATACATATTTAAACATAAACTTATATACACACATACTTTTACGGTATCTTCTCCACAACTATAAGACGGTTAATACTCATTTTGGGGAAGTAAATTTAATAGGTAAAACCAAACAGCACACTTTTATTAAGATCTAAGAATCATGCCATATATTTATAGAATACATATATTCGACTTAATACATCAGACTGAGTTCTCGTATGTATAGTATTACATCAAAAGTTGCTGTATTTTCTAGATTTTGTTTTCGGATTACACCTTCCCCGCTTTCTATTCTTTATTCACCACCATGTATGAACCCACGACTGATTAAGCGATTTAACCCTTCAGCGGGCGCGCCCGTGTATAAAGTGCAATATTTTCGCAATTTTGAATGGTTTGTTTTTACATGTAAGGTTTCAATTTTCTAATCAGTTTCTATTTATAGCTACACCCTTTCTAATGCAGGTCTGATTTTCGGACCCTCGTATTCCCGTCTATTCATTGTTAGTCGTGATTGAACCGTGGTAAACCAGCGATTTTACTGGATTGCAATACGACAAAATTATGAGTTGATGTAGTAAATCAAATGTGCACGGTATTACACGGTATTCCGTATATCACGAAGATGTACAATCTCATTGTTTTTTAGGTTTTTGGACATAATAGAAATCGATTCGCAAGTTGTCCTGAGATGCATTAAACCAGACAGTTTTGAAATAAGGCGACTGAATCTGCATTCTTTGGCCTTTAATTATAAATATATCTCAATATTATCAACATTTTATATCTTTTCATAAAACACAGAATTAATATTTTGAATTTGAAAAAAGAAAGTTTATTACAAAAGGAATAATCAAGGTTGAAAGAGACGTTGCACTTTATGCAACGTGCGCCTGCTGGTGTACTCAAAAATTGGCACGCCCGATGAAGGTTTAAACATTTAAAACAATCGTAGAATACGAGATTGGGATATTAAGTCTGGTGTGTGCCAACTCTATTGGATTCGCTCACCTTAATGTTAATCTATGGAGACAATGGGTCCAAGGATTCCCGACTTGTATTGAAATTTTTTTATATTGTACTCCGTAATAGAGAAAGAAATTTGACACCTTTGGGCATTTTTTTTATTTAAAAAAATACAAATTTTTAAATTTAAAATTTTTAAATTTAAATTATTCGGGAGAAAATTTGGTAGAGTGTGTCTAAAACACTTATCCATTTCTTTGGTGGACGAAATTTTAAAAAAATTATGCTGTGGCAAGACATAAAAATGTTTAGGCTATCTGAAAATGCAATTTTTATTGGATTATAAGCATTTATGTAGCTATCAATAGCAGACATATTTTCTCCATAAGTTAACATTGAGGGGATGGAATCCAATAGGGTTAGTACAGAGTAGCTTTAAGCACTACCGAATCATTAACTATTTTTGACTCCACACATAATAGTTAAGGTTTACAAGCAAGTTACAAGCGAGTCTTCATAGACATAGAGCTTGCATCCAACATAAAGCGATAACCATATCGTTCCCCCGCAGCCAACAACAAACAATGCGGGGTTTTAAGGAGAAATTCTCATGCGCCCGACATGATCGGAATTAATTCTGCCGCAGCTTAACGCCCAGGATTAAATCACCTAAGCATTACTCCAAACAAAACACAGCCCGATCCGGCATTGATTTAGGAGTTTTATTGCTTGGCGGAGTGATGTTTCCCAGCGAAATACATATCGATCGCCGGTCGACTTTCTAATTGAATAAACACACGCCTATCTGGCTCTTACGGAAGGTAAATATTTTCCAGGAGATTTTGCCGACAAAATATGACACAGCTGTCTAACCGGATTAGAAGTTTTTCCCACACTGCAGCTAGAACCATTGAGAAAATGATAACTTGGTCTCAAGACACTTGGATTCACGTGAAAACAAAACTGAATATTTCTATTTGTAAAACTGGCAACGAATAGTAATTCTAGATTGTATTTTTTCGCTTGTTATAACAGTAATGAAATCGCGTTCCATTCACTTTCTTTTCTTTTACTTATTCGTATTTTAGCTATTTCATGCCTGCTTTTTTCCACGTATTGTCGATATTTTATCCTTTTTAATTTAGCTTTTTTTATATTCATACTTTTATGTATTCATTTGTTTTTAGAGTAGGATTACGTTCCTCCATAACGGTCCTGCGGAAAGGAAAATTTCAGACGCTAAAACCGTCCGTCCATCCGTCTTCGCGAGTTATGATTTTGGCGCCAAACCCAGTCTATCGTTTGGACAAGTTAAACAGAAAAGTACCAAGATGCGTCAAAATTTTGGCATACATATATGTGTATATATACATACGTACATATATATATATATATATATATATATATATATATATATATATATATATATATATATATATATACATACATTTATATATATATATATATATATACATATCTACATACAAAAGAGATAAGCAACGATAAGTGATCCTACGTTAATAACCCGGGGTAGTTTCGTTAGAAGAGACTACCTTAAATTTTTTATTTTAGCTTTATCTGTGTGTGCCTCATGCCAAAGGATCCGTGGTAAGTGGCTTGCTGCATTGTAAATAGTAATAACAATGATAAAGAACTATTATGTACTTTAATTTAGTAGAGACATGCTTTGTGTGAAAAGCCTGGGTTCACGTGAAAATAAAATTGAATATTTCTCCTCGTAAAATTGGCAAACAAATAGTAATTCTAAATTGTATTTTTTCACTTGTTTCAACCATAATAAAGTGACATTTATTTATAATTGTGATTGAGAAAAAATATATGTCATTGACTATGAAAACTTCATCCATAAGATCTGAAGCTTATGAATGATTACTCGCCTCATGAGAGTAATATACTTTTATAAGCACAGCACGCGGCGTGTGAACATGGGATCACCATGGATTTTGTTAATCGCCATTCAAATTACCCTTTCGAGCAAAAAGAACACAATAGAGAGTATCTGAAAGACTCCCCCACCCCCCTTTCTGCCACCTCGGCTTCTTACGTTGGGGAGCGTTTCACTTTTTCGTTTCGCCCGAGTAAACATCCACTACCGTAGATAAATAAAAAATATTACTGAAGTGAAATTTTCTAAGTCAGAAATATAAAAGAGCTTTGTTGAGAAGGACTCAATTTTCCCTTATTATGAATAAATGGGGGATTGTCCTTCATCTATACCAGCTTTTATTATTTTGGGATTCATTAGTGATGTCCGCAGAGAGGAAAAAGTTCTTTTATTACAAATGCGATACAAAAGATTACAAAATTTCAAGTACTTTTCAAGTTCTTTATAAATCGCTAACATAAAGAACATAACGAAGCGGGAGAAGTCTTAACCCGTATATATATTTAAATTTTGCCTTGTATTTAAAATGAAGATTCAACTTTCTTAATTAGAATTCGAAGATACGCGACTCCCTACGTTAAAGCCGCCTTTCCCTACGTTAAAGCATTCTTTTTCATCCATGGTTTCCGGAGAGAATATTTTTAAGAATCAATTCTTTTTCACAATCCGTGACTAAACATTATTTATTTAATATTTTTTTTTTCTTATGTAAAGACAGTAATTCGTCACTTGAGTAGATGAAAAACTATCGAACACCTATTTATGCTGATGTTATATGGCGCCATCTAGTGTTGGCAGAGGACAACAATCGATACGCCCATGAAATAGGCTTTGACATCCAGAATATAAACTATGCTACTGAGCTCTTGGTTTCTCCCCAAAAGTTGATAAGTTTAGCGAGAGAGTAGATTTCTTTACTTTCAGACTTAATATCGCTCATTTATTCTCCGCAAAAGATGAAAAAATATTGCAGTATTAGTTAGATATTAAAAAAAATAATAAAAATTTTATATTTTTCATCATTATTTACTCTATGAAAGCAGTTTGTATTCTAATCTCAGTCCCTTAAAAAAAAAAAATAGAAAATCATGAAATCAAAAGAAAATCTTAATATGAAGAAATACATTTTATGCTATATTCACCAGGAAAATAAATTTTTTAAATAAAAAACACTCATTTAAACACTATTAATTTAACAAAGTATATAAAAAGTGTAAAGAAAGATCTTAACTCAATTACATTTCTTATAAAACTAAAATAGCACAAAACGCACTAGAATAAAGAAAAAAATATACTGTTCCGAAATTAAAAATAATTTCTAAAAGCTACTGCATTGAAAGGAAATAAAACAGTTAAAAAAAATTAAAGAATTGAATTTGTGTACATTACTCTGATTATGCATGCTGCAGAATGTGCATACTATTCAAAATTCTATCATGAATGTAGAAAACCGAGATGTAGCAAAAGCCAAAAAAAGATATATTCGGAAATAGTAGCGAAGATAAATATTAAAAAGTAAAATTTATTTAACGTTAAATATATAAGGAAAAACCATAAAATTGGATGATCATTTTTTACAGCTATGCCAGAATCGCTATCAAATGCGGCTGTCTCTAAAAAGTACGGCCCCATAAATAGATACCCTTTTTTACGTTATTCTATTTGGCACGACAGATGAGGTTAACCAAAGTCTTCGACTAACCATTACACCGAGGTAAGCGATTTTTCGCCCTAAACCACAATATTTTTTTTATGCTTCATGGTGTCATTAAAATCAAGTGAGCCCAACGTAATCTGCAACGTCGACTTCTTTTTCTGCACATATGTGGTTCGCTAATTTTGTTTCCTCACTTGGGTTTTAGAATCATATCCTGGGCGGATGCCCAGGATATTTATAATGTTTTTGTAATATTTAAACAACACCAGCTGGTTGTTTTAAAATTTTAAATATTTCTCAATTAAATATCTTTTGACATTGACTGTTTTCTCTATTTCCATCGAATATTCTGAAACTTTTTTTTCGAAATTTTCAATTCTTCAAAAATCGATATCCTATTATCGGAATTTATAATTATTTTTTATAAATTTGTATCCAATTATCGGAATTGGTAATTATTTTTTTATAAATTGGTATTCTATTATTAGAATTGATAATTATTTCTTTTATAAATTGATATCCTTTTAGTGAAATTGATAATTATTTTTTATAAACTGGTATTCTATTATTAGAATTGATAATTATTTTTTATAAATTCATATCCTATTATCGGATTTATTATTTTCATATCTAATTATCGGAATTTATAATTATAATTTTTAAATAAATAGCCTGTTATCGGTTCCGTTGTTCGTATATTTATTTGAAGGACTGTACCTCAGCCTGTCACCAATAGAGTAGAACTCCTCTAAACAGCCACTCCTCTGAAAGGCCACTTTTTTTCGGAACCATGACTGGCCGCTATAGAGAAGTTTTACTGTAAACACTGTCTTTCTAATCCATTATCTCAGATATAATCGCTTAAGCGGTTAAAATACCTCCCTCCTTAGACTTTACGTTACACAATACATATGAGCTGAAATTTCTAAAATGGGCTTGTGACGGCCCTGTGGTACAGAGAGCTGGTTTTCTGTGCTGAGGGTACTCGGGTCGAATCCCGGCGTCGCGCGAAAAATGCCTCCTTTTATGCCGTCCCTTCATAGGAGGTAATGCTGTCCACCTACATGGTGTCCCCATTATAAAATGGACAGTAAAACTGCGGCGTAGTAAGGCGAATGTTTGACGACAAGTGCCTCCGCATAAAAAAAAATTTTTTTTGATCAACTATTTCGATTTTTAAAAAACGTTGAATGTCTTATAAATTGTAAATAATTTCATAATGGAAACTCTCAATGCTGCGTTTCTCACAAAAAGAATTTAAATGTTTGTGAGTTTACGTGAATAAGAATATAAAATAATATTTTATCAAGCCATCAAAATTTTGGGTTGATTGTTTGTTTACAATCGCGTAAACAAATTGTTTTCTCTCGGTTTGAATTTGTAGCTCGAAGTCATTAGTTTTATTGTAAATTTTTATTCTATCTACCTCAGGTACAAACCTCCCAATAACAGTTTAAATGCTTACTATTATATAAAAACTAGAATATAATATGATATAATTTCCAACCATCAATATTTTCAAAAGAGGGTAAGTTTTCAACAGCGTAAACAAGAAATTGTTTTCTCTAGGCTCGATTTTGTAGCTCGGTGGAGTCGCCAGTTTATTGCAACCAAATAAAAACCATGATTTCACATATTCCACCTTAATCACGGTAATTTATATTTATAACGGTTTTTCGCCTTCAAATTTCTTATCACGCATTGTTTAGAATTTATTTTTCCGAATTTAGATCCAATAAAGACTTTTCACTTTATAGCTTTTTTTTTTTTCTCTTCAATTTCAAATCCCTCGAGTATCCAATATATCGCACGCCACTCAATCGGCCATTTTGCGCCAATTCTCAGAAGGATAGCCCGAATTGAATATACACTCACCTTCACAAGCCCAACGTATCACTACAAATATTCCCGTATCAGTTACAAGAAGACGAACCCCTTTTACCCGGAAATCGAACAACTCGCCGGAGAAGGGTGCGGCGGGAGGGGAGGGTAAGAGAAATCGGGAAAAATCTGGATCGCTATGAGGGGGGGAAGCAAGAAAAAATAGGCGAGAAAAGAGAAAGGGGGGGGGGGCGGAAAAACAAGTTAAGCCTCTTTGGGTCTTGACACCTGACGCACAGTTTTCCCCTTTTAGTCGTTTTTTCCCTCGTCCCGGAGCGCAGGTGCTTCCATTAGGAGGGCCGTGTTTCAAAGATGGGGAAAAAGTTACGGCTGGAAACTTTATCGGGCTCTGGAAACATCTTGATTATTTCCTTTCATAGTCGCCTTTGATATACGCCATCCTCGCCAACAAAAGCCCTGTTTTAAGATAATAAAGCCGTGATATATGTATCTAATATCTACAGAGAACATGCCCTCTTTCAGAAAGAATTGCTTTCCCTTTTTTTTTTCTTTCAGAACGTAATTTACTTTCACAATCACGGAGTTTATATTGTTTCTCACTGTAAGAGATCACATTGGCATGTTCTCTTGTCCAGTGGGAAATATATATATTTGTACTTCTGTACCTATTGGTTCTTGAATATTACGTTCATACGTGCATAAAATGAATTGGTTGATTCCTATGACCAACATTCAGCTTTCCGTTAGATAAAGTGTAAAGAATATAAAGACTACTACAAAGGATATAAATATTTAATGACAAAAGTCAAGAAGCATAATTCATTTTAACAACAGAGTGTCCATGGGGGAAAATTATGGTGTTCTTTGGTTACCACATTTAGCTTGGGAGTTTAAATACTTTAGATATTTTCAATTTAGTATTAAAAGAGATAGAGGCAATAATTCTGGAGAATATGTCCTCGTAGATTAATCTTGGTGAACCTAGTGTAATTATTTAGCAATGATATCAAGACATCATATTTTGTTAAATTAGGTTCAATTAGCGCGAAATACCGTAATCCACTGAAAACAAAACATGGTAAAATTCTTAACAAGTGGAAATGTGTAGCTTTAAACAGAGGAAAACGTAAGCATTTCACTTTGCTATGAAGATATGATTGTACCAGAGCAAAGGGCTTTGAAACGTAATGTATAGCCAACACACATATGCACATATTATTCATCTTTTTACGGCAAAAATTTACCATGTCATATTACTATATACTTTGTGTTCTTATTTTTGAAAGATATTATGCCTATTCTCATTAAAATCTACATAAACTAGATGATGGAGAGCAAGAAACAAGTCTCCAGAATGGCAGAGTTACGGTTTCACAGACACAATCCTGATGGCAGGATCTCGCAAACATACCAGAGCAACGCATACAGCTCTCCAGCTTGAGCTTATTGAGAAAGAATTAGTCAGATGGAGGTGAAGCAGTTTAGTGTTCATTAATAATGGTTTTTAATTGCCTTCATCATCAGCTGTATTTTTTTTTAATACAACATCCGCGATCCTTGTATATTAAGTTTCTTGTACCCTTATGTCAACTTTCAATGTCAAACTGTCATTCTTCGGTCACAGACTTCTAGCTAGGTCAAAGTACAACTCTTTCCATAGAGGATTTTCTTTCATCCCTTCGTAAATAAAAGGGTCTATTACAGATACTAGCTGGATCACGGCAGTCCAAACAGACAACCGTAGTGGCCCTAAAACAGACTATGAATCCTGAGCGTCTGTACACCTGGTATTCATCTGGTATTCACGTCGCTAACCGCTACCCCATGTGGGTGGCATTGGCCCTAAAATAGACGCAGAGATAACTGTAATGACCCTAGATCAGACTATGAACCCTGAGCGTCTGTAAAACATTATTTTTCAGTGTCTCACAGTGTTGCAACAAATATTTCTTCTATTACAAGAGAAAAATGCATAAACAGAGCGCTATTTATAGGTGGACAACTACGTTAGAGATCGGTAGTAGCTCTAAAACAGAATTACACAGACAAATGTATTGGCCCTAAAGCAGACTATGAATCCTGATCGCCTGTCCACCTTCCGATATTCATTATGTCCTTACAAGTATTTCTGCTATTATAAGAGCAAGGTTGTATCTGGTGAACACATAAGTTAAAAATACGTAGTGGCCCTAAAACAGTCAATGAATCCTGGGCGTCTGTACACATTTCGATGTTCAGTGTCTCCAGATGTCGTTACAGTGATTTCTGCTATTAGAAGAGCAAATTACATAATTAATTGGTAGGCAAGTACGTTAGAGATAGGTATGTAAAGTATACCTCCCTTTAAATGAGAACGCAAAAATGCATACACACTCAGATTTGTTCTTCACAGCATGATTTAAAGTTGTCGATGGATATTTTGTTAGCGAATAAAAGTGAAGTAAATAATCTCATTCTGGATAGTGGTAAAATAGCATTTAATAAATCCTAATTCACCAATGGAGAATTCTCCTTTGACTCTTTTTCTCAATACCTGCAATCAAAGAAATAGCCCCCCCCCCCCCCCGAAAAAATATTTTCCTCGAAATGAATATTTTGTTCTTTATACTGCGTTATCTTCGGTATTGAATCTTTAGTGAAAGCCGAACCTCCGTAATTAAACATCCTGGTAGAAAATTATTCCAACGTCTGGAATCAAGGGCAGATAAGAACAAAATTAAAATAGAAGAATAGCTGAAAATGCATTTTTGATCGTTTCCGTCTTTGATGAATTCGACTTTCTTTTCTTTTTTTTTCTTACGAGAACAATTTTTTTTTCTTTTTCAATATTTTTACTCATCGTTTTACTTTTCCTCAGAAGTATGATTTTTCTTTCCCGAAGAAAAGAAAAAAGTAAAAAAAAAAAGTATTTTTCATAATGTTTCTGACTTTTGAGAAGGTGGGCGGTTGCGATGAAATTTCAGCGTGGAAAAGTGAATTTGGGCTTTTGTCAATATATAATACTTCAGAATAATTTCTTTCTATACAGTTTGGAAACGAGCTAACCATTTTAATTTTAATGATATTCCTAGCGATTGATTTTGTGTCTGAATTGGAATATCAGATAATTGGATTACAGGGAAAAGAAGAAGAAGAAAAAAGCAAATTTCACTTCGTATTCTCCTATTTAATTATTTAAAAGCGAAATGAAATTTTTCTCGGTGAATTTCCTTCAGTGATGAGATTTTTACGATAAGTGATTTTAACGATATTTTTTACGATATACCCTTTTTGTGATGCATTTATAGCCAATTGTGATAAATGCGTTTAATTGTTTATAATTTAATAAAACTCGGCCTTAATGGGATGATTGGACGATAGTAAATGAGAGAACTTTTTCACAAACCATTGCAATTTACCGTGCCGGCCTTACACGGTTTTTTTTTCGGATTGATAACACAGGTCTGCGATGAAAATATTTCCTGAAAACTAAGCATTGTTTCAGGTGTATTTTTGGACGCTGACTTCAGAAAAAATAACCAAAAAATTCCATCACGTACTGTTTTTTCACAATATGGAGTTTTCTGTTTTCAGACTTTGTGTTTTTATGAATATACAATTGACATGCAATGTATTTTTGTTCACCCGCTAAAATTCATTAATATATATATAACTTAATTTTTTTTTGTTATTTTATAATAAACAATCAATAAAATCAAAAAATGTTCGATACACATAAGTAAAAAAAGGAAAGAAATTATTAAAATAGTGTAGACAATGAGGTGAAGTTCATTCCTTCTGTCACTTCCTCTGTAAGGTATACACAAGATTCGATTCACAAGAATCGAACTTTTGAGTGAATGAATTAAAGAAGCTGCTTGAGATATGCTAATTTCGGCATACGCGCTTAGTATAAATACCATGCAACGTCATTAATAAAAAAGGTTATTAGGGTTGAAAGAAGGTTGTTAAAGTTGATAGATAAGCGAGAGGGAGCTACGAGGGTATGCAGCTCGAGTGCTATCCTGCGCTAGTGCTTAGGGGACCAAAGTTTACGTGGCAGAATTGCTGGTTGACTTACTGTTCGTGAGTATTGAAAAATATATTGTTCTTGAAAGCTGTATTTATATATCTGTACAAGTAGTACGTATGAATCTTGTTGTTAAAAGCAAAGCCTACATGTGCAAGAATATTCAATAGACATTGTTTCATGTATAAACTGTGTTTGTATCAAATTCATTTAGAGTGCCACTTCAAATTATATACACCCAAGTCTGGGTAGAAGTGAGTTATATACTCTATACCTCTTAAGACAGCCATGTGGCATCTGATGCCTCTTTTTCATGGTTTAGAAGAAGAGAAAAGGATTTCCTTCTTTATTTTTCTGAAGATGTTGATTTAGTTTATTGCAGCAATATTTCTGGCTTGATGGCACAGTTTCAAATTGAATATGGCGCACAGGAATGGAGGCTCTTCATTGACTCATGCAAAAGAAGCCTCAAACCGGTGCTGCTCCATAACGAAAACAAATATGCTTCAATACCTGTTGGACATTCCGTGCCCTGCAAAGAATGCTACGAAAATTTAGCCATCATTTTGAACAAACTTAAATACAAGGATCACATGTGGGCCATATGTGGAGATTTAAAAGTAATTGTCATGCATCTTGGACTTCAAGGGGAATATACAAAATACCCATGCTTCCTGTATGAGTGGGACAGTAGGTGTTTGGAAATTTGTGTTAATTTTTCTCCCCTAGATGGCACTGCATGTCAATGTAAGTTTAATATTTACTATGCTTTGTCTAACTCTGACTCTCTCGTGGCAGGCAACAGGAAAGTATGAGCATATGTAAGCTCATCTTTAATAATTGTTTGAATACAAATGTATATATGTAAAATAAATAACTGTAAATTTTAGAAGATAGATGTTTTCTTGATGCACCTTCTTCACTCAACCACGGATGCAATAATAGGGAAAGGAGTCAACATTGGATTAAGAGAGAGTGGCCAGTAAGAGAGAAAATGGAAATTGGCAGCAAAAATGTTATTGAGGAAGCTTTGGTTGACCGAGAAAAGATTCTTCTGCCTCCATTTCATATAAAACTTGGTTTGATAAAACAATTCGTGAAAGCTCTAGACAAAGAAGGTCGGTGTTTCAAGCACTTGCTTCATGCATTTCCTGGATTATATGCAGCCAGATTGCAGGAAGGTGTCTTTGTGGGACCAGATATTCGAAAACTTATGAAGGACGAAAAATTTGAAGCATGTATGACAAAGGTTGAGAAGGAAGCTCAGAGCTCCTTTAAAGAAGTTGTTAATAAATTTCTGGGAAATTATAAGGATCCCAACTTCAAACAAACTGTACAAAGTATGCTTGAAAATTTCAAAAAATTAGGATGTTCTGTCAGCTTAAAAGTTCATTTCCTGATGTGTCATCTGGACTATTTTCCTGAAAATCTTGGTGCCGTCAGCGAGGAACACGGTGAAAGATATCAAGGTAGATGGAACAAAAACATGATAGCAGATTACTGCTGGTCGCTACATAGAGAACAGCCTCAAGTTACACACAGACGATCTGCTTCCACACGGAGTATTCAACACAAAAGAAAAAGGTACCACAAAGCCTAGAAACTTGACTTTATGTGGCCATTCCTGAATATCCAGAATCATATGCATTTGTACTAATGACAGTGAACGACTCAGTAATGTGTATTCTAAATATATATGTGAGTATTAAAGTAATTTTCCACACAAAACTTTTTACTTATTACTATTTTTTACTTCCTAGAAATGTTTTTACATGGTATATAAAGCATTATTTTTCTAAATTTTCAAACGCAATTTTCAAAATACTGTTACGTGATGTACAAAAACGAATGACATATTTCAAATTAGCATACCAAAAAACATAAAAATCAATTGCTACTTTGTAAAAAATATTTGGTCACTGAAAATTTGCAAACCTGTGTAATCTAATGCAGAGTTTCCCAAAGTGCGTTTCGCGGAACTCTGGGGTTCCATCGGAGTATATTTTGGGATAATTACAATGAAAGAATAATGAAATTGTCTTTTAGCGCATTTCCTTATAAACAATATATATATATATATATATATATATATATATATATATATATATATATATATATATATATATATATATATATATATATATTCTTCATTGGGTGGAACTAATACTACCTGGGTAGTCCGAGAACTTACGCGTGAGCAAGCTTCGTAAAACTGACCGTGGGAGAAACAATTTTCTCTTAAATCTACGTAAGCGTACTTTAAAGTTTGGCCTTGAGACTTATTTATCGTCATGGCGAAGCATACTTTGAGGAGAAATTGCAGTTTTATATATATGTTTAATTTAATATCCATAAAACATACTAATTTGAATTAAATTCTAAAAAAACTTCTATCTCAAGTAGTCTAGTGGTTAAATTTTATATTTTACTGTATTTTAATATTTTTTTCAATTTATTTCGTAATTATGCGCATGACGCAAAATTAATTTAAAGTATCACAAAAAGAAAAGAAACCTCGTGATCAACATTTAATAAATTAAATTCTAAAAATTAATCTTTAAAAATTCACCAGAAATCAGAAAATTGAGGTAAAGATTCGCAAAAGATTTCAATTTAAAGAAATTTTTATGATCTTTCTATGATTTTTTTATGATATAAATTTTATAACCATCAGATTGTTATTTTAAATGCAAACTTTAAAAAAAGTTCCAAAACAGCTTAAAAATTTAATTTAAGAAAATCTAGGAAGAATTTTTCAAAAATCTTCTGAAGTGCACCCCCTACACTATAAGAAGAATCGCCACGAAAAATTTCAGCCCTTTAAGTCCAGCGGTTTGGTCTGTGTATTATCTGTCAGTCAGTCAGTAGTCACGTAACTGTTTTATATATATACTAGCGGCCCGTCCCGACTTTGTCCGGGTTGAACAAAATATTATACCAATAAATGTCCAGTTGATAGCCAATAAATTGTAAATCTTTTTTTACCTTAAATGTCCAATAAAAAGCGTACTTCCAAATGTAGTTTTCTTCAATAAACCCTTAAACGTTGCCAGTTTCAAAAATCTTTTTTGTATTTATCAATACCTCCTCTACGTGAATCATAAAAATATTAAACCTTTTCCTTACGGGGTGGGATAGCATATATCCGAAGCACATACTCTCGAAAAATACGGTTTGATGTCGGCAGAGATACTGTCTAGAATTCCACTTCGTTGTGACTTTCCTAACGTCTTTGCCCCCAAAGAACAATTGGGTGACATTCTGGGAACGGAGGGTGAATCTTGCTGAAAAGGACTGAATAATAATCTTTTGTCGTTCTAGCTAGAGGCTATTTCTTTTCAGGCGAGAGACATCAGAAGGACGGTTCACCCGCGGTTCATCCATTTTCAGCCTTTTGAGAGATGAAAGAGGCACGGAGTGCCGATGAACTACAATTGAAATTCTTCTTTAATAGTAAGAAAGCAATAAGAAAGCAATTAACCACTCTTTCCACTGACCCCCCACGCTGAATGTCCCCCACGTAAAATGGGGATAGGAAGTAGATAACATTTTCCCGTTGTAAAGAGCGATTTCAAAAAACCGACCCCGTAAGCTAAAGGGTGTTGCTATGGTTACTTGACTGCGGTTGACAAAGGAAAATATGTAAGGTACATTTTAATGTACAAAAGTTGTATATTACCCTCCACATACAAAATCTGCTCTCTCTTTATATATTATTATAGAAGTATAGATACACATTGGTATCCCAAAATTAGAATAAGAGATGAAATAAAAATACAAAAATAAAAAAGGATTTTAAGGGGATAGTGGACCTTTCAAAACGATTTTTGAAATTTTTACCACAGAGATATGAAATTTTGTATATATATTCATTAAAGTATAAAAATATTAAACACCTTATAAAATTTTATAAATATTTTTAAAAAAATATTTTATAATTAAAAGATTTAAATTAAATTACCCTTCTTTAAAATGCTCCTTGCGACTCAATTTTAAACTTTTCCCCTTAATTTTGCATTTATATTGCTTATAAATACTTTCTGACCAAAGTTATGTATTTTTTTGTACTTTTCGTTGAATAGTTAATTTTTAGAAAATATTTTAATGCTTGTACTCTGAATTTTCGCGAAATTTTTGTACTTTTCTACACTAAAGTTAAACTTTTATAACCTAAATGACCTCGAATCCTAAAATGGATACATAACTTTATTTTGATGTATTACAGGAATCTTTATTATAAATTTCATAAAATTTCGTCAAAAATTATGACGCGAGGAGCATTTTAAAGACTTGCAAATCTGGAAATTTCTCATTTTGAGAAAAGGTCATTTAAAAGATCATTTTTTATCTACCTTTAATACTTACTACTCTAAAGTCACCAATTTTTCATTTTTCTTTTCACTACGCATTTTAAATGCATTTCATTCCAATATTTACATGTTTTTAAAATATTAATACACCCCCCCAAAAAAATTCCAATTTTTGCTCAATTTTTGGTAATTTGAAAGTCCACCATCCCCTTAAGTAAAGAATATTTTTTAAATTATTTTAAGCACCTAAAATAATATTCAAAGTAATATTACGTTATTTATTAATTAAAGTTAATTTTATAAAAGAAAGAGGTGTGCTTGAGACCGTAGTTTTATTCAAAAATAAAAAAGGGTTTAAAAAAAAGAATGTTTTTTCAATTATTTTAAGCACCTAAAATAGTATTCAAATTAATATTACGTTAGTTATTAATTAAAGTTAATTTTTTAAAAGAGAGAAGTTAAGAAATGAAATAAAAATACAAAAATAAAAAAAGGATTTTAAGTAAAGAATGTTTTTTTTTAAATATTCAATTTTTAAAAAAATAATATTCTTAAAATAATATTCAAATTAATATTACGTTAGTTAATAATTAAAGTTAATTTTTTAAAAGAAAACGGCGTGCCGGAGAACGGCTAGGTTCGAACCACTATCGTCAGAACAGAAGCCCACCGCGATAGCACCACGATAAGGATCGTTGAAGACTTCGGCACAAAATGCGGTAGAGGACAGTAGCGGTAACAATGGAGATTGTTAGGATTAAGCCCCTAACTTTATTTCTACTGATCAGATATACATAATATATAGCCTATGTCCATCTGGAATAATGTACCTTTGAAACAGTGAAATAATTTTTCAAATAGGTGCAGTGGTTCTGGAGATTACCCTCCACGTACAAAATCGCTCTCTCTTTATATATAAGTATAGATATATAGATTACTTTCATCAAATATCAAAAACTAGGAGTTTAAAAAAAATTGTGAATAAATCCATATTTTTAACCCCATGCGCAGAAATTATTTCAGGCATATTACACAATTCTATTTTATATTCTCCAAAATTATTTCCTACAAGAAATATTTCCTAAAACATTAAGTTTAATATTGAGGAATGCGGGCGAAATGTAAATACTTCTCCCCTATCAAACATATTTCCTTTTTCCATGGAAAAAAGAAAAAAAAAACTTTCTCTACTATAGCCATTCCATAAGTAATTCTGATGATGGGAGAAAAGATGTCTATAAGTGAACAATGAATTAAACTGACTTAGACAAATTTACTCACATTAACTAGGAATGAAAACCCCCCAAAAGAAGGATGAACAATTTCTAGAAAATACAGCTTTGATACTCCTTTCTGTTGATAGGTTTCATCGCAACGAATAAAATATACCTCCCAAATTTATTTTGATCTTCAAAACTTCCTCGGAATATGCTATATTATTTACAGCTGTCAGCTCCGGGATCGATATTTTATCAATCATTTTTTATTACACCATATCTTCTTATCTGTTGAAATAACACGAGTACGAATTGCTGAGATATAAAACATTTCCCGCTTCCTTCTGAACACTGCAAGCTTATAAACTGTATTGGCGCGAGAGGGGGAAACTCTACGCTGTAAATACAAATTAATTTGTATATATCCGTGGCGAAGCACATACACTGAAGTTCCAGATTAACTGGGATTGAACATGTGGCAATGCTCAATTTCTCGTAAATGCTTTGGTCAGCAAGCAGCTTATATAAAGAGACAGACATTTCAGGATGCTTAAAAAGCTGACTGGAGCAGTGAGCATGGCAAACGATGAATTTCAACGAGGTATGATAGTGGGTGCTAGTGGAATGGGTCGTGCGATTTCGGAGATACAGGCAAAGTTTAGATTTTCAACTTCGACCATTTCAAGGACGTACCTTGAATAGGAAAATTTCCGGTAAAACATCGAAACTACTCCAATAGTGTAGCTGTCAAAAGCGCAACCATGAACATATTTTTTCGAAGGAATAAAGAAGTTCAGGGTGTATTGAAAAAGATTTTGATGAGATGGAAAAATTGCATGTCTAATAAATTATATATCTCAAAATATTCGACTTTCTGTTGCTTTTTTAAAATATCCTCGTATTAAGACAATTTAGAGGGCATTTCTATAAATAGAAGTATTGTGGTCTGATGAAAACTAAACATATCTGAAGATTATCCTCTATATATTACCCTGCATTATAAACCCTTGAATCCCAAATTTCAATATTTAGTCAGGTAAAACCCTCGTATTGTGACAATTTAGAGGGCGATTCTCTAAATAGAAGTTTTGTGGTCTGATGAAAACCAAACTTATCTGAAGATTATCCTCTATATATTACCATGTATTATAAACCCCTGCATTCCTAATTCCAGTCTTTAGTAAAGTAAAACCCTCGTATTCTGACAATTTAGAGGAAGATTCTATAAATAGAAGTTTTGTGGTCTGATGAAAACCAAACCTATCTGAAGATTACCCTCTATATATATATATTACCCTGTATTATAAACCCATACATCCCAAATTCCAGTCTTTAGTAAGGTAAAACCATCATGACACATGATTTCCAGGTTGATGCATATATATATATATATATATATATATATATATATATATATATATATATATATATATATATATATATATATATATATATATATATGTACATAAATTAAGATACGCGTTAGATATAGGACAATTAATATTAGTGGGGCGTTATTATTACTTACACACACACATATATATATATATGCATGTACAGTAAGTCCTCGAGTTACGCGGATTCTTGGATACGCGGTCGTAATTTTCAACTTTAATACGACGATAATTCCGAAGAAAATAGGTGTTTTAATAGAAACAGTGGAGAAGTTATTGATAAATTTCGATTGAAAATCTCCAATCCTTGAGCTGATACAAGAGAAGGCGTTAACTATTTTTAAAAATTTAAAGTACAAACGCGGTGATGATGCCGATGATGGCAAATTTCGACTTACGCGCTTTCTACTTACGTAGAATGTTCTGGAACGAATTAATCGCTGACTTACTGTATATATACTATATGTACTATATATATATGTGTGTGTGTGTGTGTGTTTGTGTGTGTGTGTGTGTTAGTTAAGAATTAATTAGAAAATAATAGTAATCAAGCAATTTATAGGGGGGCCTCAGAATAATCAAATTAAACATTAAAATCTTTAGCAAAACGCGTTGGAAAAAAGGGTATTTCCCCGTTTCGGAAGATCACCTCGATTCGCGAAATTGAAGTTCCATGGAGGGAATTTATTTTTAGATAGATGTACAGGGTTTGGCGCGACGATTAATGCTTAGGTAAACAGAAATATATATTCTAGAATTTTCCAGGTGGTACTATGCGCATGCGCTATAAAGGGGGACGCACTGATGAGAACAGAGATTTACGCAGAGCGCGAGAATAAGTCGTTGTAATCGGAAGCATGCTAGCCGGGTCTACAAGTTTTATAAAATGGCGAGCGCTAAGATGTGCGAACGTTGGAGTGATGGTTTTCACGAAGTTGGAGAAAATAAACCTTGATTGTTTTGGATAATAATATGGCGTCATTATTTGAGTCTGCCTTACTTCAGTGCCCCGAACTGTAAACTAAGAAGACTGCAAATGCTAAATTAATAAACGGGGGTGAATCAAGCGCCGTTTCACACACACACATATATATATATATATATATATATATATATATATATATATATATATATATATATATATATATATATATATATATATATATATATATCCTCTTCCCATCCTTACAAACCACACGGATGGACAATTTCTGGTCTACAGATTCAATTGCCTTTACCCGACTTAGACACAAGAGTATATATACCTAAGCGATTGTTGGGATTTGAACAAAGCTCCCTGAGTGGGAAATCCCGATGCGCTACGAGTCCCCGGGTAGGTGCATGTGTGAGTTGAACGTCAAGACTAATACCTATTCTGCAGACAGCCTAATTATTCGCTCGAAACTCGTCGCTAACGGGTAATTTTACGACGGATTTTAAGATTCAGAATGTGCTAATCGTCCTCAAGCGTTTCACGAACGCAGCATCCCAATTAAAAATTTATCCATGTCCGTAAAACTTAACGGACAACTAGCGGTATGTAAATTCTTAAAGCTCCTCGGATATCTTATAGCATGAATTTTGATTGAAGAAAGACGAAAAGTCGATACTTGTTTTCAAAGCTTTTTCTGTACGTAAAACAATGATAAAATAAGTTGGTACGCAAAATATTAAATGTTTCATATGACAGAAACAATCGGCTTGCAAGACAAGTATAAATATGTATTCTTCTGTAGAGAAATCTGATTATTAATTTATGGAAGATAAAATGAAGTTAATGAATGTAAAGTATCATTTAATTAAATACCTCCACGTCACAGAATATATTTTAACACAAATGTTGTGAAATCTGAAATGAATTAAATTAATTTGTCAGCTTTCAAATTTTATAACATCCACAATTAATATCTATGAACATTCAAGAATACGTTTTCCTGTTAAGCATAACAGGAGGGGATAGTTATTTATAGTCAATTTCATGAGCATGATTAAATTTATCTCATGAAGTGTTTATTTATTACACGTCAGAGAACACTCTGTAGAGTACATATGATTTACATATGGTCGTGAAGATGAATTTAATTGAGTTATACATGAACGAAATCCAACTAATACTATTCAGCGCAAATAACTATTATCCGAAGTCATCGTGAGTAAATATCTGTCACAGTTCATAGAAGATGCCGCTGAGAACGTTTAATATTGAAAAGGAACTGCACCAGAGTTATTTACTAAATACAAATATTACACTGACCTCATATTTTAAGGTAATCTATCTGCCTACGTTGAAATGGCTATTTTGGGTGCAAAATTCCGAAATTTTTTAATTGCTCCGTTTCAAAGGCCAATCTTTTGCAATTCAAAAAATGCTTTACTTTTATTCGTACGATCATTGGATGACAATTTATGTCCAATTTAATATACCGAAAGCTATATGAAAGACTGGAAGTAGCATCTTAAAATGCACTTTCAATAAAACTAATTTTTCAGTTCCTTTTGTAAACGAGGTAATAATTTGAAGCTAATCATTTAAAAAGTTTTCAATATATTTCAATGAAATTTCGCAATAGGGTTTTGCACTATGTTTTGAAGTAAAAGCTAAGCTATACGTGTTAATTTAATCTTCTACAGGTACCTGTACTTATAATAAAACGATAATTTTAAAAAATATCAGTGTTTTTTCACTTTTTGGTTGTTGTGATTGAGTGATTGTTGGAAATATTGTAAAACTTTTACTTCAGAACACGGGTTAGTGTCACAGTAGTATGTAGTATAAAAGAAATTAAAATATATTGAGTTGAATTGAGTGTAGGGTCTCTGGCGTAAACACTAAATTGTACTAAAAATTTATAAAAAATTCCCTATATTTCAAAATGATATTTGTTTTCCAGATTTTATATCCCATTTGAACTAAAAAATATATGTATTTAATCAGTACTGTATATTTTTTAAAAAAGTGCTCTGAACGTAGGCAGATACGTTAAATTATTATCATTGTGAATATAGAGTGAAACAACCTCATATCCTTTGCATATAGTATATAAAAATAAACGCGATGCCAAAGTCATTGCTTCAGAAAATATTGTTGGATTAGCTCATTAAAAAATTATTATTTTCAAACCATATCTCATTTAAGTATATATTGAGTTGAATTGAGTGTAGGGTCTCTGGCGTAAACACTAAATTGTACTAAAAATTTATAAAAAATTCCCTATATTTCAAAATGATATTTGTTTTCCAGATTTTATATCCCATTTGAACTAAAAAATATATGTATTTAATCAGTACTGTATATTTTTTAAAAAAGTGCCCTGAACGTAGGCAGATACGTTAAATTATTATCATTGTGAATATAGAGTGAAACAACCTCATATCCTTTGCATATAGTATATAAAAATAAACGCGATGCCAAAGTCATTGCTTCAGAAAATATTGTTGGATTAGCTCATTAAAAAATTATTATTTTCAAACCATATCTCATTTAAGTACTAAGCACAAAAATAAATTAATTATTATCTATTTAATAAAATCTGTCAGAGATAACTTGACCTCTTCTTCATTGTAGATATAGAGGATGATACTATAATGAAGCTAATGTCTGCTAATATTGATGCATGCCATTTATCAAGTCAGAAAATTTAGCCTTTTTTTACTAGGAATCTGACCGCATAATAACTTTTACACTTGTTAGCCCTAAATTTTCAATCTACACATGTGTGTACACACACACACACATTATATATATATATAACACATACATTCATAGATATAATATACGCATACACATACATAGATATACATACAAACACATAGACATATATACACATATGCATATAAATACCCATACACATATATACATATACATATACATATATACATATACGTCCATATATATATATATATATATAAACACATAAATGCACATACATATACATATATATGTATACACACATATAAACACATACATTTACATACATCTATATTTCCTTTCCTTTCATTTTCTATCTATTTCTTCCTCTCAGACCTTCATTTTTAAAAGTGAAGCGTAAAATTGCGGACATTCAAAAAGTGAAGGTGAAATGAAATTCCTGGGAAAAGAAAAAATAAATATTGGAATAAAAAAATCAAATTTTCTCTCCTTTTTTTTTTTTTGCCACATAGCATCTCTGCTCCACCGTTCATGCATTCTTATGACGGGCGAAAAAATTCTGCCTGTAATTGGACTATGAATTAAATAGGGGGTTAGAATACATTGCCTTTCCCGCAAAAAAAGGATTTTTGAAAGATAAAAGAAGAAAAAAAAGAAATAGGGCAAGAAGTATATTTGATTCGTTTGATATATCTTTTTGATCAGTCTCATTCTCTGGAATAGAAAAATTCCGTCGATTGACTTTAAAATTTTCCCTGTTTCTATAATGCAATATCGAGTTTGCGCTTGGTAGAGAATTTGAGCTTACTTTTCCAACAGTATTTGCTCACGTGAAACGTCTATCTCATTTTTTTTTGTTATCCTGCAAAGGTGAATATTTATCTTCGCGACGTGTGTTGGCAAAGTAAGTAAATTTTATTCATGGCTCACTAGTAAAGAGGATTAAATCATCTTATAAAAATACAAGAGAAGGAACAAATATTGTTTTATCAACAAACAATAAAACTTATTTACTTCACAGAAAGTGTAAAATTATAGAGTGAGAAAACAGTTAAAATAATAACTTTTTACTATTCCAGAATGAAATGACATCTAGCTAAATTAAGGCTGCTGTGTACTGACCCTATTGATTTCAATTACCTCAATCATTACCTATGGAGAAAGTGAATTCAAGGATTGTCGAC
>OU015492.1:2884525-2979525 GCA_907164885.2 Dolomedes plantarius | reverse complement strand
AATTGAATTCGATACTAAAACTACGACGCGTAGGTGAAGTTGTTGCAGGAAAAAATACGTGACTGAGGGTATGTTCAGATCGGTTTATCGATGTGACTGGGATTTGAGACACCATAGTGTTCAAATATTCCCTAAATGGGGGGAAATATTCTTTCGAGAACTTCGATGCGGGAGAAGAATTTTTTTTTTTTTTTTGGTAACTTGCGAAGCGTGGCTATTCTTTAGTTTCCCATACATATTTTTACATCTCTAAATAAGGCATTTTATTAAACAAATAATTCTCACCTTTAGCGCATTTTAAAATTAATTGTCCATTCATTTGAGTGTTATATTAATAGATCCAAAATACTTTTACATGACTATAAGCGCTGCCTTACATTCTTAAGCCTTAAAAAATTATTTTTCAATTGCTGCATTATTCCGCAATAAGCTTTGAATAAGAAAAATGCAATAAAAATTAAATTTAATAAGTTAAAATGAGTCTTGTCTTAAGCTTTACATACAGAAAAAAACTGCCTACATTTCATTTTCTGTCTTACAAACTATGCTTTTTATAAAAATCCATGAAATTATATTTTATATACATACACACACAGACACAGCCAGACACACACACACACACACACACACACACACACACACACACACACACACACATATATATATATATATATATATATATATATATATATATATATATATATATATATATATATATATAATATATTAAATATTATGCCCTCCAGTCTAGCATTTAAATTCCCTTTCCTAAGTCCAATCCCAAGTAATATTAATTTATCGCTTGAAAACCCTTAGCCACAGAACTTCCCATGAATCGCATGCCTTTGCATTTCTACACGTGTATATCTCCGAATTCAGGATTGGATTAGCATCGCGCCAAAATCTGCTGACCCTACAAATAATAGTCACATGTCTACCTCGCCCCCGCGTTTAATGTTGAAAGGTGATCTTTTTTTCCTAGTCGTTCTTCTGAAACGAACGGATGTATTCTTTTCGTTCTAATAAACGATTCGGTCAGACTGCTTCCAAATTTTTATTCGTTTTAGGCCGAGTCTAGCTCCAGCCATGCAAATATGAGCTAGTTTTCCTTTTCAGGTTATAATTTAAGGACGTAATGCAATGGGGGTATATTACATATATATTTATATATATATATTTATTCTTAATAGGCTTTGTTTTATGGAAGAAGGCAACGTATTTATTGATTATCATTGCAGAGTTTCGCAGAAAGTTTACTTTAATTTGCATGGTACTTATTTTACCTGTTGCAGAGAATTTTTATGGTTATTCCTATTTTTATCCGTGTAAAATTTACGGGCAGCTCAATTCTATCAATGTGAGTTTACTCTTATTCGCTCAATTAAAACTAACCAAGCTGTCAACTAACATGACTGCAGTAAAGTTTTGTTGCGGAAGTTGAAATACACTTCAGAGAAGCATCCAACTGATACTCATGGTGAGCCACCTGATAAACGATATTAAAAAATACGAATGGAAACATTAATAGACCAATAGTGACACGCTTATCTTCTCTGGACAATGGAAATAACGTCATCTGTGGCAGATCATTTTGGTCATGAAACTTCTAGAATTGCCTGAATATAGTTCCTGAAGCATGTAATGTAAGCGCAATTGAATTCCCCGTAAATGACATTTCCTTAACTGCGCTTGGATTGCCTCGAATAGGAACATTGACTCCCTTCCTTCGACAACTTGAAATTGGGATGCATTATTAATTAATTTCCAAACTAGTCTAACCTCTACGGCTAAAATATTTTGAATAAACGTTATGACAGAAAATTATATCAAATTGTTATTTCGATAACCAATCAAGAGAAAGCTTGGGTATTACAAATTTTGTATATCCATGATTTTCCTTTGTCTTTTCGTACGTTTAAATGTGTGCTGCATTGTCTCCTGTTAACAGTTCTCTTTTGTTTGAAACACGCACTCTTCGCGTTCCTGATATAAAAAACCTCAAATAATTTATTTTAAAATAATTTTTTTTAATCAAGAGGAAGTTTGGATATTTTGAAATTTTGAATATCTATGATTATTTTCTCATATCCGTTAGAAAGTGCTGTTCATTGATCTCTTTCATCTTCTCATCGATCTCTCTTCCTTTGTTTGATCTACAGCCACTCCTCGCATTCCTGATAGAAAATAACATGGAATAATTTTTTGATAACCATTTGTAATAAAGAGAGAGTTTAGATATTTCAAGTTCTGAATATGTATAATTTTTTTGTAAGGTTAAAAAGTGCATTGCATTGTATCCTAGATCTCTTCTCTTTTGTTTGATTCATAGTCACTCCTCGCGTTCCTCATAAAAAAAAAGATCAAATAATTATTTTGATAACCGTTTGCAATCAAGAGAGAACTTGCATATTTCAAATTTTGATTGTGGTTTTATTTTGTTGTTGTTGTTTGCTTAAAAGGTCGTTGCATTGTGTCCCAGATATCTTTAATGTTATTTGATCTATAACCACTCTTAGCGTTCGTTCCTCATAGAAAATAACTTCACATAATTAT
This sequence comes from Dolomedes plantarius, assembly GCA_907164885.2. Taxonomy (NCBI): domain Eukaryota; kingdom Metazoa; phylum Arthropoda; class Arachnida; order Araneae; family Dolomedidae; genus Dolomedes; species Dolomedes plantarius. The sequence goes on along the minus strand of OU015492.1, from coordinate 2,976,972 downwards.
ATTGAAATTAAGAGAGATTTGCAGTTAAGTTTGCAGTTAAGAGAGAACTTGTATATTTAAAATTTTGAATGCGCAATAATTTTTTTGCACGTTTATAAAAGTGCGTTGCATTGTCTACTAGACCTCTTTTTTCTGTTTGATCTACCACCACTCCTAGTGTTCCCGATAGAAAACAACATCAAATAATTATTTTGATAACCGTTTGTAATCGATGGGGAGATTAGCTATTTGAAATTTTGAATGCGCATGACTTTTTTAGTGCGTTGCTTTGTTTTCCATTCTCTTTTGTCTGATCTATAGGCACTGCTCGCGTTCCTATTAAGAATCGATTTTTGCATTACCTAATACAAATAAAGGATTAAGAACTTCAAATTGAGTCGAATAAATATATGCTAATGCCCCTGCCTCCTTTTTTTAGCCCATTTCGCATTTCCCCTAGGAATCATTAGGAAATCTTGAAAGTCCCGCAAAGGGTCCGGAGCAGCCGACCGAATAATGGAAAAAGAACACCGATTCTGAAGCCAGTTTTTGATCGATAATTCTTAAAATAATTAACTTCTTTATATGCAATTGTTTTTAATTCATTTTCTTCCGAGAAGTAGTTCCTGGTGGGGTTTTTCCCCCCCCTAGCATTTCCTTCTGTATCTGCTGTTTTCTTTTTACTTACGCCGTTTTGAAGGCGAAAACCGCCAGTTGAATTGGGATGACTACAATTGTCCCCCGCTTTTCATCCTTCCCAGCGTATGTATTGTTTTTGGAATTGCTTGAATGCATTATTTCTAACTTCCTTTTGTTGGGAGTCTTGCGTTTGAAATATTAATGACCACCTAGTGTGTGGTTGCTTTCATTTCTTTTTTTTAATCTAAAAATCGATCATTTTAATGGGACCAATCGTGAACACGCCATTTACTAGGTGAAACACACGATTTCTTCGGTAATTATTTGGTAATTTCAGTTCGGTGAAATCTGACTGAACAAAGGATGACTGAACTGTATGAAACTTCTATTTTACACAGATTGCAAACATTACAGAAATTATGTGTCGATTTGCATGTTATATATATATATATATATATATATATATATATATATATATATATATGGGAACGATTGCAACGCAGCGCTGAGTAAACGAGGAGACGACAGTGCCATCCCGCGGAGAGAGGTGTTACTCGGGAGTTGACCCCTGGATGCCGACGCTGACGGTCGTGCGAAAAAGGGCAGACGGCCCTGTAATGTAACTGAAGTTTGGGCAAGACGGCCCCTATAACTATAATTGTAATTTGCCAGTGACTGTAAAGACGTTAAAGTGATACTCAACTCAACTCTTTTTGTACACAGCTTCTTTTTTTATATTAATCAAGTTTAAATATAGATAATCTTAAAATCTCATGTTTTATTGTGAAGTTATTGATGAGTTAAGAATTCGCTTCCCACATATATATATATAAATATCATGTCATCAAAAACTCGGAACACATCAATATTACTACGGCGTTAAATCTATGCAATAGAAATATCCAGTTCGAACTCAGAGTAAGTCGATAAGATTATTACGTTCAATTTACAATCATCATATTTCGCAGACAGTATTTCTAGGATGATATTAATTTTTGACCGTGCAATTATGAATTGTTGAATCATTTTCTGAGATTTTAACTTTGTAAGTTTTGTTTGCCTTTAGAAACAGTCTGCTGATCTTAAGGGCTTACAAGAAAAGTACAAGCGCGTACAGACGCAGGACAGTACAAGAAATGTAGCAACTTGACACTGAAATCAACATACCACCCCACCAAGCTTGAGCATAGTGGAATAGCTAGGGCAGTAGTCTTCGAATCTAGGGTGGGAAAGCCGAGACGTGAGTGTTTGTAGACTTTCGAATGTGGTCTTTAAACTGAAGGTTCTGGGCGATTTAGCTTTCGTGTTGCAAAAGATGACTTCTCATCCTTTTTGCCAAGTAATCTCTAAATATAGAATAACAAATCGAACGTTTTTGAATGATAAGTAAAGAATTTTGTTGTTGTTGTTGAATTTCAGAGGAGACAAAACTTGTTATCTGAAAATTTTCCAGTTTCCTGGTATATACTGATGCATGTATTTTTCAAACCATCAAAAAACGTGTTGGTTTTATTATCCGACTGAATTCAGAAAAAAGAAGACTTTAGATGATAAATTTATACTTTTGCAATACGGGGAAAATTTTTGATCTTACAAAGATTTCCGTGTTGGATTCGGGAAACATTTGAATTTTAAACTGAAGAAGCTTTTTTAGGATATAAAACAGGAGCATGCAATTCAGAGGATTTTATTATGCTTTATAGTCCTGAGGAATATAAGCACGGTAAGTCCTTCACATGAGAATTTCTAATTTCATTCTAACTACCGTAATTCGTGGGAATTTTCAATCCCACGAACTACGATGTAATGCGCCAAAGTTATGGAAGTAAATGGCCCAATAAATAATAGAGTCATAAAAAAATTTAATCTTTTTTTTTAAACTTACGGCTTTAATCGGAATGGAGTCTGTTTTGTGATGCTACTCGTTAAATTCAAATGAAAAATGTAAATGTTATAATACTTTTGAACACAAGAGAACAGTTGCATTAAACAAAAGAAATAGACGGAGGACGCGAATTGATAAAGAAGAAAAAGATGGTGCCAAGAACTCCAGGCCTTCTGACGTGAGTCTCATGCAGTTATACACGACAGAACGTGAATAATGGAGAATAGTAAATGACTCCACTTGTATTCAAGAATAGTTAATAAGAAGAGAAGTAATATGAAACGATCTGATCTCAAACAGACAGATGGAGGAGAAAAACTAGCGCAGAATGACTCAGACTTTTTTTTCCATTAAAAGGAAAAAAACAACATGCATTTTTATACTTTAAGAGAAAACTTAAATGACAAAGAGAAAAACAAATTTAATTTGCTCATATTAAAGCAAATATTAAAGTATTTCATGTTAAATATGACAACAACTTTCACAGCGTTGTCAAAATCAACATGTAAGTTTTTGCAGCTTTTCGTGAATTCAGAACATTTGTTCAAAATGCATTAAGTACCTGAATGCAGTAAGTACCCTGAATGATCATCGCTGAATGACAAATCACCATTTGTCATCGCTGTTAGTATAATAATATTTCAGACATACAATGCTGTTATTATTTTTTATACAATGGTCGTTTTCTTAGCTTCTAATGGTTTTTCTGAGCTTCTAACTTATTGAAGTACAGAAATTCAAAATTTAAAAAGTATTAATGTGTCATACGTACAACTGAACAGTCATTAAGATAACCTGGGTATTAACCTTTAGCTTACGTGGCCTATTTTTCCGATTTTCTCTTTAAAACAGGAAATTTCGTACCCCCTTTTTAAGAACGGCCATTAAAGGGTTTTATATTTATATATATATATATATATATATATATATATATATATATATATCCATTCTTGGGCCCGTATTCTTGGGATACCCGTAAGGAAAAGGTTAACGCAGCAGGGTATTTAGCCCTATTGGATTCGTTCAATTCAATGATAACCTATGGAGGAAATGTTTCCAGCATTTGTCGACTTGTATCGAAAGGTCATCATTTTTTTCTAAATTTTACTCCGTAATAGAGGAAAATAATTTACTCTGGTACCTTCATTATTTTCATTCTTTTAAAGAAACGTAAATAATATTTAAAAATTTAGATTATTCGGGGAAAAAATTGGGGTATATTGTGTAGAAGTGAAATGGTATAATTCACCACGGTGTGTGGCCAACAACGAATGTATTATAAAGGATGCAGAGGCAGGGGTAAATACAGGATTGTAAACCAATAAAAAATAGAAGAATAGCTGTCGGTGTGGCCAGTGATAGCGATCTGAAGTCTAAATTTTACAAGATGGATGGTCGTTATTTTATCGCCCACAGTAAAAACGTCAGATGAGAAGGGTCAAAGTTGTTTTGCAAAATAAAATTATGTTGGGGGAGGTACTTCATAGACTATGGACAGAGGCGACAGAGGAGGTTTAATAAAGAACCAATTGGGGCAGGAACCACTGAAAGAAAAACAGCCCACTGCCCAATGAAAGTGAGGGGTGGGCCAGAATGCCCCCCCCCCTGTAAACGGACAACAGCTCCGCTAAGGACGGGAGGAATTGGCGAAGAAGAGGACGGCTCTGAGATTGGGTTCCACAGAGTTAGATGTTAGAGACTCTCGTCTGCCCCAGAGCCTTGCAGAAGTGCGAATATCCCACCAAGGTGTTCCTATACTGGAGATGATTCTGGGTCCCGGTCGCCGATGCTACCATCATCGCTGCATACATCAGATATAGTAAGTGCCTCCCCAACAGACTCTAAAAATCATCTTTCACAATATAGTTTGCCTCTGCTTCTGGGTTCTCAATGTTAAAATTGTTAATATGAAACGGATTGTTATATTAATAGCTATGACAAGTTAATTGAAATTTGTGTTATAAAATAAATGTATGTTTAAGGTTAATCCTTTGTCTTCCTTGCTTGTTCCAACCCATGCATGCATCCATTGTTTTAAGGTAAATAATACCCTACATACTGTATTTGAAACTCACATCACTTCCTTTTGTGAATGAAATTTCTGAAATGAATAAGAGAGCAGAGTAAAACCTCTTCTCTCTTATTCAAAAATTTTTAATATGCAGAAAGAGAATAATTAATGTTATTTTTTATTATTCTTACAATTCACAAATAAGTACTTTAGGGCAAAATGAAGCCTCACTTTTAATTTTTTTTTAAATGTTCCACGCAAACTCCATATCTTTAAAAACCTAATTATTTTTAATATCAGTGTACCGTACTAATATAAACTGTGTAATAATTTTTTTTTTTCATTTTTAAAAAAATTTCCTTTTATGGTCTATAAATTTGGAGTTTGATTATGGTTTCAAAAAATGACTCACAGCTTCGTGGCAAACTCTCCTAACAACAATTCTGAGAAATTTGGAAAAAATCAGAAGGCTATGAAAGCGCATGAAGCATTTTGAAAAAAAAATTGGAAAATATGCCTCATTCTTCCCCAAAATACTCATTTGTGAGTTTTAAGTGTCTTCAATGCAGCAAAAATTATTATTAATTATTCTCCTCTGTACATTTTGTATCTACAGATGTAAATTTAAATTTTTTAAAAAAGGGGTTAAACTTTCTTTGTTCCTATAAAGAAATCGTGAAGTTCAAGTCCACAATCGTTTGATAAAATTTCTCCATAGGCTACATTGAGCTGAGGAATCCAATATGGTTTCTACACGGCAGCCTCAAGGCTACTGTGTATTAACCCTATTGGATTCGTACACCTCAATGTTAACCTATGGAGAAAATGTGTCTACTATTTACAGATCCATAAATACCTACAATCCAATAAAAATGGTAATTTCAGATAGCCTGAACTTTTCTGTACCTTGCAACAGGATTCCCTTTGTAAATTTCGTCCACTAGAGGAATGAATGAGCGTTTAAAACACACTATATCAGATTTTTTTCACCGAATAATTAGTTTTAAAATATTATTTGCATTTTTTAAAAAAGAAAAATGCCCCAAGGTGTAAAATTTCCTTTTCTATTACGGAGTGCAATTTTTTAACGTAGGATTACATTCCTCAATAACGACTCTCCGGGAAGCAAAAAAGTGTCTGTACTGCGTCGCGAGTTATAATTTAGATATCGCGCCAAACCCAGTAGTAAACAGTTAAACAGAAAAGTACCAAAAGACGTTAAAAAAAGGAGGTAGGCAACAATAAGTAATCCTACGTTAATAACCCGTGGTAATTTTGTTAGAAGAGACTACCTGAATTTAATTTTTTTTAAATCTTTCAATCCATGTCAACAATCCTTGGACACATCTTGCCATTCAAGTGAGTGAATCCAGTAGGGTTAGTAGCAGCCTTAAAGAAATTTTCTTTATAAGTAACGCACACAACAAGTCTCTAAATATACTTCTTTCTAGAAAATTAAAGCTTAACTGATGCATGTTTTTATTACTGCATAAAGACTTTCATTAATGCCCTAATAGAACGTTCCTCATTTTTACCTCAAAGCGTGTGCCTTAAGTTGTCGCATTAGGCTCTGGTAGGGCGTACTTACATGGAACCAGTCATTAACATTCCCTTTTCGTCAAATAAGTGCAGCAATAAACCTCTTTCTACCCAATCACAAATGCAGATTGGCCGGCTTTTATTAGCCATTACCGAGCCAATGGCACCCTTTCGTCTTCTGCCCGGGGCTTTAAATCGAGATGTAAAGGGTTGCCCGGGATTCGTTCGACACTCTTATTTCGGAACGCCCGATTTAACTAAGTGCAACAATTGAATTAAGGCATTGTGTATATCCCGCAGTTAGTAACTGCCTGTCTAACGACAAACAGCTTTCCGAAGAAAGCTAAAATTAGAGGAAAACGAAATAATTGGAGGTAAAAGCACAGGAAAAAGGACGTAGAAATTGCCGTACTAAATAGAAGATTTCTTTTTCAAATCTAAATTGGGCCGTTAAAGAACTTTTACATTGACTCATTAAAAAAATTATTTTATGCTTATAATGATGATTGCCGACGTCTGTTTGAGCGTGAAAGAATGCACCGACACAATGTGAATAGCGCAGTGTAAATGCTATTTAAGCACAACTGTTAGAACTAACAAAATTTGGCGAAATATTTGGAAACTTTGAGAAATTATGATTAAAAATTTAAACTATGTTTTATTTAGTCATATTTTCGGAATTTCAGGAAAAATCTCAATATCGATGGTAAAGGATTATAAATAGTTTTCAAAGTTCTCTACTACAGAGAGAATGAATTATCAATCCCTGTAATTGTTAAAGCGAGTTAATTGGTCCATTGATTTGAGTTTGAAATTGTTGCATTTAAAATTCTCCAGTTTATTGTTTCAAGTTTTTTTTCATTACCGAGCAACGACCTAGACATACAGATTAAGTTTAAAGCCCAAAAAAATTCTGACAACTTGATATTGATTTGCTGCCACAATCAATTATCTTTTAAAGGTATTAAAAGTTTGAGAAAAGTTAGTGAAGAAAATAAAGTGATGTATTTTAAACATGTGAAATAATGAAACAAAAATATAAACACTACAAGTTCTTTTTATGTAAATGCAAGCACAAAATTTATTAGAAATATTGGAAAATGTTTATATTTTGAATTCTTATCTTATAAATAGAAAGGATGAAAGCTGAAATAATAAAAGTCTATGTAATATAGGACTTTGAAAAGTCAATGTACCATTTCTATAAGTTTCCATAATAAATCAATCTTGTTTATTAAGTTAAAGAAAAAGTTTATTTTTTCCCTTGAAATATAACATTTTTAACGGCAACTATTGGTGTTTAAAGCAAACTATATTTATTTAAGTCTTGAGAGCCGAATACTTGTTCAAAAATAAATCTGTTAAGAAATTACTAAAATCTTAGTCAACCGGTTTATGAAGTATTTCTTCAATATTTATTCAACAATAAATATCTTAAGAAATTATTAAAACCAAGATCGACGTTTAATGAAGTATTTATTCAATATTTATTCAACAATAAATCTCTTAAGAAATTATTAAAATCTCTGTCAACCGCTTTATGAAGTATTCATTTAATATTTATTCTACAATAAATATCTTAAGAAATTATTAAAATTTCAGTCAGCCGTTTAATTAAGTATTCATTAAATATTTATTCAATAATAAATCACTTAAGAAATTATTAAAATCTCAGTCAACCATTTATGAAGTATTCGTTCAATATTTATTCAACAATAAACCTCTTCAATATTAAATTCTCAGTTAACCGTTTTATGAAGTACTTAGCTCTTAAAATTATCATCTTATACCTCATTACGAAATGTTCAATAATATCTTTACATTCTATAGATACTAAATAAACACAATAACAAGTATCAGGTGCTCGCACCCAAATTGCCTTAAATTTCAAATGAGCTTATGCAAACCCTAAACCTAACCTTTGAACCCACAGTTTTTATTTATTACATGCACGAGCTCGAATATTGTTAATTAGCTGGTGTTTTCTACTAATTACCTGGCGAAGATGATGCTGGGAAATTAATAAAAACGCAACTCTAAACGCACTTAAAAGTGCAGCTTAGCCGAAGTAATCTCGAACGCAATTTAGTCGCATAATAAATTTATCATTATTGCAGAGCAACCAGAATTGGTGTCTCATTAAGGAATAATAACTTTAACCGGCGCGGGAAAAAAAGGTAACCCTGGCAGGCGCCATTGTGTTCTTAATTGATTTTTAATGCAAGTACGGATTCTGGAAGACCCGAAGTCTCTCATAAAATGCCTTTACAGAATTTTGAAAGATTAAACGGAAGCTGGAAGGTGCTTTTTTCGCTCGTGTCGTACAAACGAAAAGTCGTTAAGGGAGGGAGAAATTTTACAAACTCCGAATTTTTCGTAACAGAAGAAAATTATGTGAATGATTTTGTGGAAAAATAGATAACAATGAGGTTCAGTGATGGCTAACTCTTTCACTTCAATATTTATTAAGGTTAAGTTGAAATGGCTGTTTGGGCGCAAAATTTCGATTTTTTTAATTGCTCTATTTCAAGGGCCATTCTTTTAGGGATTTACTTTCATTCGCATGATCATTTATGGCCAATTAAATAAATTGAAAGCGATATTACAAAACCGGAAGTAGCATGCTTAAATGCATTTTCCAGAAAACTCCTTTTTTAGTTAATTTTGGAAACGAAAAAGCTAATAATACAAAAAGTTTTCCATACATTTCAATGAAATTTTGCAATAGTGTTTTACATATTATTAACTATATTTTGACCTCAAAGCTAAGCTATGTGTGTTAACTGAATTGTTTTACAGGTACCTGTACTTATAAATAGATAATTAAAAAAATATCAGTGTTTTTACCTCTATTTGGAATATTTCCGTGATATTTTTGAAAATATTGTAAAACTTTTACTTCAGAATACCGGTAAGTGTCACAGTTAGGGCCGAATTTAGACTTGCTGAGGCCCTAAGCTATACAAACCAGAGGCCCCCTGCTGTTTCAAATTACATCAGCTGGTGTCGGAAAAAATTTAAATATGTAAGCCTTTTTAATGTATGAAAATATATTTCTTTTAATTTTTATTAAAAGATAAAAAAGGATGTGTTTACAAAGTCACAGAAATAATTATACAATTAAAGAGTTTTAAAAACGACAAATAAGGCTCATAGAACAGAAAGTTTTAAATTAAAATATTAAAATAAAAGGTAAAAATTAAATTAATATAACAACAAAATTGGTAGTATATAAAAACTTAATATTTTAAGCAGGTGAAAATTAAGTCTCAATCAATTTTACAATGTGCTTCAATTATTTTAATGTTGTATTTTCTATATTTGAAATTATTTAGAAATTATCGTGACATATTTGACTTCATTTGAGGGATTTTTCTACGAAATATTTTTATATCAATTTTTATATATTTTTTGTTTTTTTATTTGAGGCCCCGGCAGATTGTGAGGCCCTAAGCTGTTGCTTTTTAAGCTTAGGGCCTCACAATCTTAAAAAGCAACAGCTTAGATACGTAAATCCGGCCATGGTCACAGTAGTATATAGCATGAAGGAAATTAAAATATATTTAGTTGAATTCAGTGTATAGTCACTGGCGTAAGCACTCAATTGTACTAAAATTTTTATAAAAAATTCCTCCATTTTTAAAATGTTATGAAACTTTTACCCAAATGATATTTGTTTTCATGATTTTATATCCCATTTAAACTAAAAATATGTGTATTTAATGAGTACTGTATATTTTTGAAAAAAAATTCTCCGTAGGCTGATACTTTAAACATGTAACTGATAATTCTTGCAATAGATTAAACGAGTCTGATGTTTGCTTTTCAACATAAAGGGATACATGCTTCGCTAGTTAAGCACTGCAGCAATGCCCTAAACGCATTTATAAGGAATAAAGAAACTATTCTGAATATCTGATTTAAAAAAAAATGAAATAATGGCTAACAATAATTACAAGATAAAAAGAACTTTTTATATACCATGTTTTAAAATTTCTGTTGAATCATATAAACTTGACAATTCTATGTATTAATAAATATTTTTAAAAATTTTTTTGGGGAATTATCCCATCAACTTGAAAGAAAATAAAGTTAATCGGAAATTAACTTGCGTTTAACTTTTCGTTCCCGTCACGGCCGATAGATGGCTGCACCAGTCTACAAAACAAAATTAACTGAAAATAACTGAAAATTAATTTAATTCTGCTTAAAGATGGCTAAAAGTATTAAAATGCATTGTCATCGTGTTCTGAGCTATTCTAAAATTTTCAAATGTCTAGCTAGTCAGAAAGTTAGTTAAAAATCGATTGCAAGACTTGTACTGGACAACCACACTCACAAACAAGAAAGCAAGTTAATAAAAACATGGTAATAAAAGATACTTTTAGATAATTTGGGATCTATGCAAAGGTTTGTCTAATTGTAAAGCTTTGACGTTTTTGATTACAAAATTAGAAGATGGAATAATTAGAGGATAGGTGATGATGGAACTTTCTCTAGATGAAATAAATTAAGAAAATTAAATTAATGTTTTTTTAATCTAAATATCATCAGATCTTTCTGAATGACGATTTAACCCCAACTATCAATATCAAGCAAGATGCCGGTGATGATTGACACTGTTCGTGCGACAAACATTACACACGTCATTACACCTCCTGCAACACAAAATCACCTAAATTTCCATTTAGAGCGCAAAGTTCAAATTTACGTCACGGGATGACATAAATCACCAAAAGCAGATTCGGCTCTCTCCAGAAAAGAGCCTCTCTTGGCATCTTCCCACGCGTCATTGCCCACAACGCGACACTAAACCCCGCCAATTTAGTCAACCCTTTGAGAAATCAAGGACATTATAATTCTATTATACCTTCACGCCAGTTTGAGTGCTCACAAAAACTTATCACTGTGTTGCCTGACAAAGCCCAGCCACTAATGACCAGTCAGTGCTTCAATCCTTTACTCCCGCACCGATGCGTGTCGGGTACCCCTTTAGTGCCCCAGATACACACCACCCCCAAAGGGGTGAAAAAGGCAGCTGCAAGTATTGTAGCGCGCTGACAAAGTGACTGTTGTTAAAGGGGTATGATGAATTTTTTTAAAACTCTTTTCAAAAGAAAGTCTTTCAGAGTTTTGGCAAGCATGTGTCCCCTAAAAGGGTTGAAAGTAAGCTTTAATCGAATAAAAAGAGAAATTGCCCTTAATTAAATTATTTTGCTGAAACGAGATTCAATGTTCTGAATCTTTCATTTTCGTGAAAAGAAATATCCAAAGCGAAATGTGGAATGTAAAAAACGAGGGTAAGGATGTGTCATAATTATGATAGATAGTAACGCGTGTTTTTTTATGCTGTCATCAGTAAGCTGCTTTCTCAGTAAATGTATCCATCAATGAAATGAGTTTGATTTCACATTTAGAATTTTTTTTTTTTTTAAGTTTGACATATGGGAGATTGTATTTGGTATCACTTACTTAATGATGTTTGATATTTTTTTTTGAAAATCATTTCCAGGAAAACAACTCAGAGGATTTTAATATTAATATGCATGTGTAGTTATGTTAATACTGCGTTAGCTTTATCAAGCTACACTTTCTTTTTCTATTTCAAGTAACTTTTTTTTTTAATTATGTAGTATGGTATGTAATTAACAGAAAGGCAAATACATCAGCTATGTGCAATATATTGCATAAAGTGATATATAATTCTAACTTGTTTTCTTTTAGAAGAAAAAAAAAAGTACATAATATTTTCAGAAAGTGATTTACTTACATGAAGTTATTACATACTAGTTGGTACCCGTCAAAACATGACGGCTAGATAGTAAATAAATGTACTAATACACAAATTATACTCAACACATCATTGCCAAATGTTGAAAATCATAATAATGAGCAGAAACAAATTAATGTGTTTAAGCTGCCTCGGGCTTAGTGAGTAACATGAAGCCACAGCTTCATGGTGAGTGTCTAAAGCCAGATTTAAAAATGTCACTGAGCATGCGCAGGAAGCAATTTTTTTTTAATTGTAAATTATTGTTAATTAAACAGTTCGAAATAAAGAATTTCCATCAGGTTTAATCTTATACATAATCTTAAACATAATTATCATAAAAATAAAAATGGCAGAGAGAGATCTAGAGAGACTCCTCGCAATAAACATGTTTATCATTAAAACATGTCACTGAGCATGCGTAGAAACAGTAAGTTTCTAAAGACAGATTGAAATATGCCACTGAGCATGCGCAGAAATCAATTTTCAATTGTAAATTATCCCTAATTAATAGAAATTTCGGTTACAAAAACAAAATTTGACAAATCTACAGATTACAGTCTTTTGTTAATAAAGAATTACAGACACAAAATTAAATTTGACAAATCTACAGATTACAGTCTTTTGTTTAAGACCAAAATGAAGTAAATTAATGCAGTAGTTTTCTCTCACGGACTGCCCCAAAAGTCGGCTTAGCAACTTAAATATATAGATACAATTTATTTATACGTGCTTATCACTTCTATGGTTTTATAAAAATTAAATTTGAAGGTTTACCCGGCTGCAGTTACCTAAACTGGACGCCTGAGTTACACTAGCTAGATATAAGCATGTTCCCCGTCGTTTATGTATGCAACACTTGTACGTCAGATAGGGCTGTTTAATATATAAATAATTGGTATAAACCCATGGGTTGATGGACATGTCGCACTAAACCTTTCATACGCTTATGCAAGATCATTTTTCTACTTTGGGGAGAAAAAGTAGAATCAACGGTAATATTCTAGCCAATAGGATTAGTGTGTTGATTTTCTTAAAACTGCTTCCATTATTAGCTACAAAAAGGTTAAAAAAAAAGTTGCCTGTACGTCTGAACGGTTACAGACACTCTATTAACCGTGAGGAACATCAATCAACAGATTCCGGTATCGAAGACCAATAACCCGCATTTGTTTTTGGTTACCATCCGTTCTCTGGTGACTGAAGTGCTTGTACTCATCGTTAACATGCCGGTAATATAGTAAAAAGGATGAGCTTAAAAGTTCGATGGATGCGCAGATATCAGCACCAATTCAGCATTTTGAATCAATTTTTGAATCAATTTTGGGGTCAAAGAATTTTATGAATTTGGTTTCAAGAAGAATACAGCTCATGCCATCTGGAAGTCTGATGTGATTGCCATGTAGTTGGTCAGAATACAGTAATGTAGCAATGAAAACCGGAATTTTGGATCATAACCCGTTTCCATAGAATCTGTGTAAGACGTATTTTGAAATAAAACGTAATTACAGAGCTGCAGCATGAAATGAATTTCGTAAATTTTGATTTTATTAATTAAAACTTCCTTCGAGAAAGAAATACTAGCAAGTTGCATGAGGACTCAGTGTGTTAACTCTAGAAAGCCGTAAATGATAATACATTTTACCTCCAGAATTCAGGGTAAAATCTCATGATTTTTTTTATTTTTTTTTTATTGACCATGCAGCCACTTATTTGCCACATTGCTGAAATCCATAGCTAACTCTTTTATTGAAATAAAACAAACCAAAAATCATAAATTTAAGAAAAAAATATTTAATACACAGGAATCTGCTTCAGTATAAAAAGAAAATTAACAATCCTTAAATAATATTCAACTCTCTAAAATATACTCTCTTTTAAGGAAGTCAATGGAAACAACAGCGCAAAAGCAATTTCAAATCATGAATGAAATGTCATCTCGGTGTAGCGAATTTATCTCTCTTCAGCGTGCATAATTAATAACTCAAAGCCCATACAACGATAGATATCAAGAATTCAATGAGCCGTGATCTCTGCACAGAGGATTATCTCGAGCGGAATGGCCAAAACGAACCAAAAATGCTATTTACATTCATTGTCCTTTTTGCCGCAGCGCGTTTCGCGTGGAATGAAACGTAAAAGCTAAAATAAAAACTTTTTTTTTTTTTTCCCGCCATCCTTTTCGCACTTTATCCCTCCATTCATCTGCTGTGATCGCACTGGAGATAAGCTGCTTTTGCTGCACAATTAATTGTTCCCGGAGATTTAAATTCTGCGCAGTGCCCTCCCTTGGTTTTCATCAGCATTAAGAGACTTAACTGAAAAGAGAGATAAAACGTGATGAGTTGAGGCGCTAGATTTCTTTCATCCACTTCCTCGCTAGTGTCTTTTCTAAGCTTTTAATATCAGTTTGGATCCAGGTTCGGCAAAAGCCGGAGATTTCAGTCGAGGTGCATTTCTTATTATATTTTCTTTTTCTTCTCAATGTTACTCAGAAATTTACGACGGTGGGATTATTATTTGTAAAAGTATACTTTGTTTCGAAGCCGATTTTTACATTTCTTAAGAGAAGATCTTATTTTAATTTCCGGTATATAACTTACAAAGTGAGTGTCTCTGGACTAAGACAATGAATTTGGAAGGATTTATTAATGGAAAATATTAATTAGGGGCCCAAGCATACAGAACTGCAATAATAATTTCATCCCTACTTAAGGCATCTTTTTACTGGTTCAGAACATTCTTTCGAAGTAATTTTAGATCGTGTAACAGTAGGATACTTATTCTCAAAGTCCGTTTCAGAAAGCAAAAATCTTATTTTTATCTCCTGTACGGTGCTTTCAAAAATAAATATAGTTGAATTAAAGGATGTTTTACGTCAGATTAAAATTTCATTCGAGAGATTTATTCCTGAAAAATATTAGCCGAGGTTAAGATAGAAGATTCCAGGAGATGAATATGTTTTTTTATGATAATATCTCTATGATGATGCATTTCACAATTTTAATACAGACATTTTATGGTACTAAAGGTTGCCTTAGGAATTGTTATTAACGTTTCTACGGGTTCATAATTGTTTAGGTTTGATCATCTCCCCACAGTGAAATACCAGCGATCCAACCTAAAGATTATTAGCAGATTTTCATGTATTCTACTAAATATTAAAAAATTCATATTGCGAGAATTTTTATTAAAATATCCTGAAAGTCGTACTGTCTACGAATAATATCATATTTTAACGATCTTTACCAAACATAAAGAAAATTTTAACTTTTTACCGTTGATTTATATAATAAACTACGGTACCCAATTCAGCAACTATTTTGAAAAACGTTCAATAACTAATGTAGAAAGCCTCAATATTATTCTCACTATCTCAGCAAAGTTCTCAACCTTAAGGCGACAATGGACGATGGAAAACTTTTTTTTTTTATTTATTAACCAATTGCTATGAAATTTTGTATACTTATACAGTATTGTTTAGAGATGGAAATTCTGAATTAAAAAATCAGAATGTAATTAATTAAGATATTAATTAAAATCAGTTTGTTAATTACTCTATTTAAAAATGCTCCATGCGCATCAATTTTTTGTCTCAGATATCTAATTTTCTCTCTTAAGCTAGCTTTATATAGTTATAATAAAAGTTAGTAGAAATATTTGATTTACAGTCATATTTATAAAAACTAGAAAAGAAATCGATAAAAATAGGTCATTTTATGCAAAATTTTATCAAATTTTTTTTTATTGTAAAAATTTTAAGTTGTTTTAAAATAGTATAATGAATAGATTACTAAGTTTTATTCTAACATATATAAATAATTATTTTACGAAATTTTATGAAAATTCAAGAAAAATTATGACGCGTGGAGCATTTTGAACTTACCGAAACGACATGAAAACTTATTTTGAGAAAATGGCATTTAAAGTTTTAATTAGACTAACATTTCCATTGTTTACGTTTGAAAAAAATACTTATATCTCGGTTAATAATGATCGGATCAACATACTTTTTTTTAAATTTAAAACTCATGAGTTGCAGAATAATTTTCTGAAAGAAAAAAAAATCGTTTTGTGGATATATTTTTGTCAATCTGAAGGTCCATTGTCACCTTAACGAAATCATTCGAGTGTGGGCTAAAGAAAATTAATTTTTTACTGCAGATTTAAATCTTATACTAACTTCGGAACCACTTTAAACTATTTTTTGTTAAATTAAATAATTATTACTAAAGTAAAAAACCTCAGTATAATTCATACTAAAGTGTCTACGAAATCATTCTGAGTGTGAGTTAAAGTATTAATTTTTTATTGCTGATTCAAATCATAAATCACCTTTGGTATCGCAGCCAGGAACTATTTAAAAATATTCAATAATTGCTATGTAGAAAGGTTCAGTATAATTCTTACTCAATAAAGTCTCAACGAAATCATTCAAAGTGTGGGCTCAAAAAAATCATTTACTTTTTATCGTTGATTTAAGGGGGTCCGGGATACATTTTGAAAACTTTTTCATTTATTGCGTTAAAATTTTGAATTTTTTTTGTGATGATTAACCATATAATTTGTAAACCAAATCACATCATAAAACTTCTTAAAAAGTTTAAAAAAAAAATTTTTTATTTTTAATTTTTAATGAAAGTGGGATAATTTAAAATCGTTATAACTCGAAATATTATTTGTCGAATTTCAAAATTTTTCCATTTATTTAAAGAAAAATATAAAAGTTTTAATTTTGATTCACAATTTTTTAAAATATTAATTTAAAAAAAATTAAAACTATTTAGATTAAAAATTACAAAAAAAATTATTGCTTAAAATAATAATACTTAGATAATTATTGCTAAAGTAAAAAGCCTCAGTATAATTCATACTAAAGTTCACCTGAGCCTGAACGAAATTATTCTGAATGTGGGTTAAAGTATTAATTTTTTACTGGTGATTCAAATCATAAATCACCTTCGGTATCACAGCCAGGAACTATTTAAAAATATTCAATAATTACTACGTAGAAAGGTTCAGCATAATTCTTACTCAATAAAGTCTCAACGAAATCATTCAAAGTGTGGGGTCAAAAAAATCATTAACGCTTTATTGTTGATTTAAATCATAAACCACCTTAATGGAATTTTCCACCATTAATGGAAAATATTAATTGCGGTCCAAGCATACAGCATTGCAATAATAATTTCATCTGTACTTAAGGCGTCTTTTTACTGGTTCAGAATATTCTTTTGAAGTATTTTTAGATCGTGTTATGATCTAAAATATGATCGTATTATGATCGTGTTATATCCTACTATAACACGATTCGTGTTATGTTGAATCATGTTCTAGTAGGATACGTATTCTCAAAGTCCGTTTCAGAAAGCAAAAATCTTCAAATCTTCAAAATCAAGCAAAAATCTTCAAAATAGTTGCTGAATTAGATACCGTAGTTTATTATGTAAATCAACGGTAAAAAGTTAAACAAATTCTTTATGTTTGGTAAAGATCGTTAAAATATGACATTATTCGTAGACAGTAAGACTTTCAGGATATTTGGATAAAAATTCTCACAATATGAATTTTTTAATATTTAATAGAATACATGAAAATTTGCTAATAATCTTTAGGTTTGATCGCTGGTATTTATCACATTCGGTAACTACTTTTAAAAACATTCAATAATTACTAATGTAGAAAGCCTCAATATAATTCACACTATCACAGTGCAGTTCTCCTTCGCCCCAACGAAATCATTCCGAGAGTGCGGGCTTTGTACTTCCTCTGAAATCTTCATCCATCTGCTTGCTTTATAATTAACAAATAGATCTCTGCTCCGGTTGTCTTCCAGGCTCATTAATTTCGAATCCGTTCTCGGACAGAATCAGCATATCGCGTCTAATTTATTCATTTAAAGTGACTCTGGAAATAATTTCTGTCAAAGGCTGATGTCGGCACAATTAGAGATATTCGCTGTTGAATATTCGCCGCGGTGACTCGCTGCAATAAATGCGAGGTGAAATCTTTTGTCAGAAATGCAAGGGGTATTATTTGGGGCTTCCGATTCCTGGAGAAAATTTGGAAAAGTGTAAAGTTTGTTTCCGGGGAACGATGTTAAATATCACAGAGCGTTCTAAACCAGTTTTGAGTACGTTGATAATAGTGAAAGATTTGGTTTCAAGGTGCGAGCGTGCCGGGCAGTTAGTTACGAATGAAAATTATAAGATTTAATCGCGAAACTAACTTAAAATATGTAAAAGTCACAGCAACGGGGAAAGATATTATAATGCTGAAAGTTAAATATTTTGTGTTCTCTAAGAGTCAAAGACCATGAATATTAATTTATTGTTGTAACAATTGAATGATGTTGTTTAATGCTTTCATCTAAATTTAAGTCATTTTTGAAAAATCATTATACAGAAAAAATACTGTTTTGAAAGTTAATTACCAGTTTATTAAATATATTTGAAAACAAACAAACACACACACACACACACACACACACACACACATATATATATATATATATATATATATATTCATTGATTTCCGCTTATAAGAATCACGCTTGTTATTACTGTTTTTGATTATTATAAGCGGTTGATTCTTATAGCCGAAATTTAGGTTTTTGGACAGGCACACACAAACCTATATATACATATATTAGATAATTTACCATAAAATACTCTTTAATTTACGTTAATTATTTTTTATTAAAATTATTTTTTATAATTTTAAAAATACAACTTAATTTCTAGACCTAAAAGTAGATATACATGATTATAGCAAGAGAAGAAAAAAATACAATATTTGTTACAACATAGCTGTTTAACAGTTTTAACATTTCAACTACAGGAAGGGAGCAAGAAAAAGTTTTCTATGGTAGTTTGACGTAAAGAAGTCTTCTGGAGGCTGTTTACACCTCTTTCAATACCAATAGCCTCAGACGAAGATTCACCTTCTAGCTTACGTTTCACGGTTTGATAACGTGCTGAATCTACTAATGTCACGTTTGCTTAAGTGATAGTGGACACTTCGCCGAAGATTTATGGGTTTCAGGGTCCAGGAATCCGCAACCAGGATGTGGGAGGTGGGCAAAAACAGTCCCTGTCTGTGTTTGTCACTGGATAAAAGTGAAATCGGACCCGGACAGGTAAAGATGCCCCCGGGTCAAGCTAATAGGACAGTGCTGGGCTAAAGCGTTTAAGGAGAAACTATCATGTGTAACAAAGAAAGAGATGCATTTTACGAATGTATTCCATCCCATCTTATGACTCTTTCTTTAAAAAAAAGAAAGAAAGAACTTCGTGCCTTAGGAGGGTTTAAGTGGCTTTTTTGGAAAAATGAAAGGAAAGCGAAGAGTGCAAGCTGATTCTTAAAACCGGTGGATTGATTCTTTAAAGCGAAAATTTTAACATGGAAATAATACAATTGTTTTTGTTTTTGCGATTTTGATTCTTATAAACGGTTGATTCTTATAACCACTGATCACTATAAGCGGTGGTTACTGTATATATATATATATATATATCTTTTTTTTCTGGGGGTACGCGGGATACGGCATATCCCCACCATTTTTTAAGTATATTATTTTGGCTTAGCTTAATCGAAATTTTAAGAAACTTACGAAATAATTGTTAATATATAATAAAAAGTATTTTTTTTTAAATTGCGAGTCTTTTGTTCCCCTGTGACGTGACGTGGGAAAATATAGTACTGAAAATACGCACCTTTATTTGAAATCAATATATATATATATATATATATATGTAGGAATATAGAACACAGAATACGAACTCAATTTTACTGATATTTGACAGTAACTAAAGTTACATTTACTGATCAAAACAGGATACAAATAATAAACAGTAAGTGTGACTTCTATGAGCTTTAGGTAAAAAGTCCTTCACTAAAAGTTATAAAATAAGCATATGGGTTTGACAGAAATCAATTTTATTTTTCAAATTTTCAAAGGAGGAAGTATCACGACCTTAAATAGAATCATTGAATAAGAATTCATGCTCGCCATTTAAATATAGACTTTTGAATTTTTTTTATGAAAAGTATCATCTTTTCTTCAGCAAAGCAATGACCAGACTCCTCTATTGACTAGTGGTAGAAATTTGTTTGCCGGTTTCAATAAAATATTCAAAAAGACAGATATTTTACAGAAATATGTTAAAAGTTAAACTTACTTCACACAATTCTGATTCACAAAATTAAAAATTCTATTCAAAAATAGTATATGGCCTTTCATCGTATAATACAATGCAATCGAAAATAGTTAATTTGAAGACATAAATAACACATTTTAAGAAGTGAGATCTATCATTGGATTATACTAAATAATATCACTGCAGAGGTGTCCGGCATTCTGAAATCACGGTTGCTATATTTTGCAATGTATTATATCTTTTCATATTGAAAGCCAAAGCACTCTAAGTTTACGCATTTTAAAATTAGCGAGACTTGAAACGCAAGTTAAGAATTTCGCTCTTCGTAACGACTGCCCCTAGATTATTAATGACTGACAAGTTCGGAATTTAAGAGATGATTAATGTCTCGAACTCCGGGACTTCCGTGATATGACTCACTCGAGACTTTTATTAACTAAAAAAGTTATTAAAAGTTTTGTAAGGTCATATTATCATTACTAAAATAATATGGCCACTCAAAAATGTTGATGGTTTTCGCCGAAAGCGTCACGAAACGCTGATGATTATGATGTAAAAATTCGAGATATTTTCCACTGGGCAAAACTTGTGTACTTGAACTTTACACGACCTCCTTGCTTTTGTTTTAAACTGTTAAATCTACATTCAAGATTGGAGAAGATACGCATTTCATTTTTCCTTTTCTTCTATGGAAAGGGGTTCTCTTTTACGCTCTGCTAGAGGGAGAGAGGGCCATTTGGTGCATTCGGCCCTGGGCTGGAGGGTTTTATGGAAAGTTTATTACAGTGAGAAATGCCTATATTTTCTTTAATAAGTATAATGAAGATGAAATTCGGTGTCTGAAAAGGAAAGAAGGAAGAAATATAATGAAACGTGAAAGAAATTAGACAATGTTTCATTCCATAAAATATACTATGAAGTAAAATTTCTTTAAAAAATAAATAAATAAATAAAATCATCTAGAACAAATTCTAGAACCAAAAATGATCTATTTAGAAAAATAAATAAAATTCGTATTTACTATTTTCAAGCTCACCCACTTTCTTTTTGCCATCGGAGAAATATTTTTGCGTCTTGGAAGAAATCAGGAGCTTGAAACGCTCTGCGATATCTCAGGAGAGATATTGCGCATTAGCGCAACTATACATCAATATTGATGCCGCTCAGAAAGTTGAATTATCAGATAGCATATGAGAAATTTTTTAGACATGAAAGAAAGCCCGTGAAACATTTATATAAATTATTCAAATATGTATTTATTTATATGTGTAATATTTATTTGTATTACGTACATAAAATTTAACTTTGAAAACATTTACATTTATGTAAATATAAATGGAAGCACTCATGAAAAACTATCCCTGTTAAGATTTCCCATTGCAATGAGAAAGTTCAGAGTGTTCCCAAGGATAACGTCTCGGGAAAGCGAGATATCGTGTGAATATCTTAGAATTAGAAGAACGCAGTATCACTTAAATGAATATGGAGTTAATTATGATTAATATATAAGCTAAAGGCTGATTTATGTATATACTAAAACATTATAAGAGTTATCGGTTATCGATTAATATAATCATGGAACATTAAACATCTAAACTGAAAATATAACATATAACGGAATTACTAATGAGGAAAAATTCTCTAAATTATAACCGGTGACGACAAAGTGCAGCCATTCGGCTCACTTTGGGAAGAATCATCGTCAGTCGGTGCAAAATTAAGAGTGGAAGACGTAATAACGTCGAGAACGTGAGAAAGAACCATCGTTAGACACGAATTGTGGTGCAAAACTGAAATCGGAGGACGTAACTGCGTCGAGAACGCCGGAAAAAAACCATCGTCAGTCACGAATTGTAGTGCAAAATTGAGAGCGGTAGATGCAACAGCGTTGAGCAAATAGGAAAAAAATCCATCGTCAGTCCCGAATTTTGGTGTAAAATTGAGAGCGGAAGGCGCAACAACGTCGAGAACGTATGAAAGAACTACCGTCAGTCACGAATTGTGAAGCAAAATTGAGAGCGCGGGAAGTCAACGTCGAAAACGTCGGTAAAAACCCTCGTCAGTCACGAACTGTAGTGTAAATGAGCGGAAGACTTAACAACGTCGAGACCGTCGGTAAATACCATCGTCAGTCACGAATTGTGGTGCAAAATTGAAAGCGCAGGAAGATGTAACAACAGTGAAAATTAGGTCCAAGGCTAACTGTACGCTAGATATTTATAATATAGATCCAAGCACCCAGCATTTCATAAGCTTTATGCATTTTATGCAATATCTTCCCTCCATATGCTTCTGACATTAGATGCGCGTATTATTGCTAATTTCACTATCTACCAATAAGTATTTGGACCCCCATGCAAATGACGATATCTGTGGTCCTGATATACGTCACACATTTCGCCATTAAATATCGTGTAGGAAACAACATTGGCATTAGTCGCATGCAAGATACCACGAAATGCAGAGTTAACTGATTTCGAGAAAGGTGTAATCGTCGGGTATCACGGAAATGGCCAATCCTTTGGTACATATCTAGCGAACTGAATTACCCAAAATCGACAGTGGCCTATGTGATTTAGAAGTGGAAAGTTAGCGGTGATTGTCGGAATGTGCCCCGAGTCGGCAGACCCACGAAACTGGGAGATAGAGACCAACGAGTGCTGTCCAGAGAAATTCGGAAGAACCGCACCCAACCGATGGCCTACATACTCCAGGAGATTCAACAGTCATCCGGAAATGATGTTTCGATGAATACCATCCGTAAGGAAGCACATCTTCTTGGTTTTCATGGTCGTGCTGCCGCCCCTAAGCCTTTGATCACAAAGTCCAACAGCGCTCGGTCAATGTGGTGCGAAGCACGTCGAAAGTGGATCGTAGATTAGTAGAAACGGGTTCTCTGGAGTGACGAATAAAGGTTCACACTCTACCGTTCGGATGGCAGGGTCTAGGTCTGGCGTTAGCATGGAGAACGCCTCCTGCCAGAATGCATTGTGCACATAGTAAAGTTCGGTGGAGATGGAATGATGGTCTAGGGATGTTTCTCCTGATATGGACTGGGGCCCTTGGTCTCAATTCATGGTAAGCTCAACGCCGACGCCTACTGCACTATTTTGGATGACAGTGTGCTTCCTCCGTTGTGGCAGTTTTACGGGTTGGACCCATGTTAAATCCAGGACAACAACGCCAGCTGTCATGTTGCGAGGTCCACCATGGATTGGTATGGTGACTATGGGATTAACCGAATGGACTGGCCCGCCCAGAGCCCGGAAATGAATCCTATCGAGAATCTCTGGGACGAGTTGGATCGCCGAATTAAGGGGTGCAACAACCGTCCAAAATCGGTGAGGGAACTTACATGTCTTCTCCAAGCCGAGTGGAAGAAAATAGCTCTAGCCGTCATACAAGGTTTTGTGAAAAGCATGGCCCGGAGGGTTGAGGCTGTAATTGCCTCTCGTGGAGGCTCTACCAACTATTGAATATGAATATTTTTTTTTTAATCACAGGTTTCCAAATTCTTATTGTTAGATTGTGTATGCAGCATACGCTTTAAATTTATTTATTGAAAAAAAAGGTTGATTTACTTTTGTTAACCTAGTCGACTACAGTATATATATTAAGAATTGGAGAATTAAATAGTTCTGCTTTTTAAATTTCTTACGACTAACAATCTGGCGAAAATTGCTACGTTGAACTTTGACGAAGCAAGTCTAAGTGCAATACAAACTAAATTTTCCTCCGAAAATGCCGAAAACTTCCAACATCTTAATCTGGAGTATCATCTAAGAGAATCTCTCCTGTAAAAGGAGAAGAGGAAATACGTTAACATCTGTCTAATTAGACGTACAATTTATGTCAAGAATAAAAATTAATCGTTAAGTGCCCCCTCCGTTTTAGATAATCACTGATGAGGATGAAATTTAATACCTTGCGCTCTCCATAAGCTCTTTAAGTTAAGAACCTGGAACGGGAAGGATTTTTCTCATTTGTCTGTGGCAACTCAACTAATAGAACTGTAGTAGCGCCATCTTTCGGGGGGAAATCAAACTTCTCTCCCAGCCGAGAAGTCGTGAGGCTACTAGCATTTGAGCAGCAATCGATAAAAGAGCAAATTTTCTGCATTCCTCACTACTTCGGTAAAATAAATACCTTGTACAGCGGGAAATTCTTCTGATGAGCATTTTTCGGCTGTTCGGGGTATTTGCTCATTTATTTTAAGAGTTATATAGAGCTGCCTCTTAAAAGAAGTGGAGCGAATATCGAAAAGTTTAATCAATGTTTAGAAAAATGTGGCTTCTGTAAGAATTAACCATAATACTTTAAATTACATTTTTTTCGATATCGAAAGAAATAGTTCAAGTTTCTTGAAATATTTTATTACGGCTAACCAAGCTATGTATCAGAGGATTTAAGATAATATTTTTTTATTAATGCCGAGAAGGAATTCATTGGAAATTTAACAAAATATGTAATTCAGAGAACTTGAGAGAGAGTTGATCAGTTTTTTAGCAGAAAACAATCTTAAAAACATATATATTTTTCCTCTTCAACTCTTTTTCGTTTCTAATTAGCAAAAATGATATTTTTTTAAATATAAAATGACATTTAGGTCTGCCTACCACTTATTTTTCAAAAATATACAGTACTGATTAAATACATGTATTTTTAGTTCAAATGTGATATAAAATCATTAAAACAAATATCCTTTTTGGTAAAAATTTCATAACATATCAAAATAGAGAGAAAATTTTATAAACTTTTAGTACAATTGTGTGCTTACGCCAGAGACACTACACTCCATTCAACGAAATATATTTAAATTTTCTTTATACTATATACTGCTGCGGCACTTACCCGTGTCCTGAAGTAAAAATTTATAGTATTTAAAAAAATCACTGAAATATACAAAAAAAGTGAAAAACACTGATTTTTTTAAAATTATCTTTTTATAGGTGCAAGTACCTGTAGAATGATTAAATTAACACTATAGCTTAGCTATTAGGTCAAAACATAATTAGTAATATGTAAAACATTATTCAATATATTTCAATGGAATTTTGAAAAACGTTTTAAATGATTAGCTTTCTCGTTTACAAAAGTGACTGAAAAATGAGTTTTCTTGAAAATGCATTTGAAGATGCTATTTCCAGTCTTTTAATATCGGTTTCGGTTATTTAAGGGACACTACCTTTGACTGCACTGAAATGAAAGTGAACATGATCAAATTCGAGCTACTGAAACTCCAATAATATTAATATACGAAAAATTATATATATACGAATCTCGTATATATATAATTTTTTTTTATTTTATATCAAAATTACAATTCTTTAGTTATATTTAAAAAAATAGAACTTGTAAATCCATAAATAAATTTTAGCTTTTATTTTTAAATGTACACATTACTGAAAAGGGAAAAAAATCGCTTCGCGCATCATAAAATTAAGAAATATGCTTACAGAAGCTATTTTTTGGTCAAATTAAATTAATAATATACTCAAGTTTAATGTAAAACCAAAAAATATTAAAAAAATATAGTTTAAATTGAAAAGTTTACATAAAATTAAAAAAAATTAAAATTTAGCAATTTTTTTAAAAACATTTTCAAGTGTAAAAAATTTTATAACACATACGTTTTTATTTTTTTTGTTTTAGTATGTAAAGAAGTTTAAAATACAAATCTAATAAAAATTTGTGTGTCTAGCACCCAAAGTTTGGGAGTAACAGTGCGCGTAATCCAAAAATTTACATATTTGAAGTTGGAATATACATGGCCATGGTAACAGAGTGAGCTTTACATAAACTCTCATAACTTGAGAAATAATGCGAATTTTTTTTATAGTGTTCAGAAATGTCCCAAACATCAGAATAGAGCAAAAAGCAAAAAATCGATTTTTTGAACTTTTAAAGGTGGTGTGCCCCCTTAAATGGGCCATAAATTCTCATCCAATGATCGTACGATTAAAAGCAAAGCAATATTAGAATCCTAAAGGATTGGCGTTTGAAACAGACCAATATTTTTTTTCAAAATTTTACACCAAAACAGCCATTTCAACGTACGAAGATACAGGTATTCCTCGACTTACGACCAAAGACGGGCGACCGCTCACACTTACGACCGAAATTTTTATTTTAATTTTTACTTATTAATTTTTTTCCTAAAAAATATTGTTCCTCGAATGTACAGGGCATACCTATCTATATTACATAATTATCAAAAAATATGATGCAATAATAAAAATGTATGATGCAATAGTTTCGATATCCACATGATAAATCAAAATAGCCTTAATTCGAGAGTTAACAAAATAAGTGCGCAGTCGTCGCTTTCCATTATTATTACATAAAAAAGGTTAGTAACTATTTTGTATAGTTAAATATGTAGAGGTTCGATTTTTACCTGTGAAGTTAAGTGCGTACATAATTTTATTCCCAGTATGGCTGGAAATAGTAAAAGTGCCACAAAAAATAGAAGTGTAATAGACTTAGGAATAAAAGAAACGAACAAGCCGAAGTACAATAAAACAAATGTTTTGAAGGAAATGGCTTCAGCTTTCACTATATTAATAAAGTACTACAACAATTAGAAGCAATGGATCCAAATGAAGAATGATTCACAAGTGTCAGGAAAATCTGCCTTGCTATCAGACAACATACAAGGAAAAGAAGACTCGAACTGTTCAAACACCCTTAGATAACTTTGTTAAACAGATTTCCAACGTATCTTCTGTCTCAAATTCTGAACCAATGGATTATACTAACATAATAAGTAGTGATGGCGAAGAAATATTTATGTCTTCTAAATAAAGTGCAATGTATTTTAAATTACGTATGTATGCATGAAAGTAAAAAATGTTTGTAAGTACATATATATAAAAAAAATGTTTGAAACTCTACTTATGACCTACTCAAGTTACGACCAATGTCTCGGTTCCTACTCGGTAAGTCGAGGGATACCTGTATCTTATATTGCACTAGCTGAAAGCCCACACTTCGCTACGGAGTACATTCAAATAAAATATAACGATCAATGTATGCAATTAATGCCAAATAAATAAATAAATAAATAAATAAATAAATAAATAAATAAATATATATATATATATATATATATATATATATATATATATATATATATATATATATATATATATATAATAAGTACAACGATCAATGTATACAATTGACGTAAAAAAATATACATATATATATTTGTAAAAAAATCGTAAGTGATATTTTATAGACAAAATAACGTCGAAGAAAATATTCAAATTAAATGTAATAGAACATACTAAATAATATAGTACAGTTAATATAGTACAGTTTGAGGAACATATCTTTTACTGTATTTTAATATTTTTTTTGGATAATGTCCAATCGTCTGCCGCATTAGCAAGAAATTTTTTTTGTCTATTTCGTTCTTATGAATGTGACGATAAATTAATTTAAAGTACCAGAAAAACAAATCACGTGATCAGTATTTAATAAATTATATTCTAAAATTTAATCTTAAAAAATTCACTAAAAATCAGAAAATGGAGGTAAAGATTCGAAAAAGATTTAATTTTAAAGGAATTTTTATGATCATTCTCGTGATATAAATTTTATAAACCTCAAATTATTTTAAATGCAAACTTAAAAAAAGTTACTAAAACAGCTTAAAAATTTAATTTAAAAAAATCTAAGAAGAATTTTTCAAAAATCTTTCTTAGTGCACCCCCTACAGTATCAGAAGAATCGCCATGCAAAATTTCAGCCATTTGCAGTTACGGAAATGTTTTAAATATTAGATGAGTAATAATGCAAAAATTCAGCTTATATACCAGCTCCTTCACGGATATTGCGAGAACTGAAAATCTATCAAGACCGCATTTCAAGAAAAACAGGAAATTTATGTAAATAGTGGACAGCTGTACAGCGCATCCGTAAGTGAAAAATCTTTCAAATATCGAATTGCAATTTTTGCCACCAAATACACACATCTGTGATGCAACCTATGGACCACGGTATTATTCGGAGTTTTAAATGTTATTTCACACTTTTTTTTAACTCTGGTGTTTATAGAAAACATGGAAAAGAAATTGGTCCAGACTATTGATGTATTAAGTGCGATACGGTTATGTGTGATGCATGAGATAACTTTTCTGCTTCCACAATAAAAAATGGCTTTATTAAAGCTGGCTTTATTAAAGCTGGTCCCAAATCAAAGAAGAAGATGATGACCATCTATTACGTCAATGGCTAAAAAAACAAAGAATTTAAACACATTTGATGTATGTGAAAATTTAGATGACTATGTCAATGTCAACACTTGACTGAGGTGATCCCAAATTATTTTTTCATGGTTTATACGATAAACGGATAAAACGAGCATTTTCAGTGATCCCAAGGATCTCGTATTAGCCGGGTTCCACTGTATAGAAACAAAAATAAAGGATATACATAATCATTTAACCAATACGTAAAGGCTGTATCAAAACAATTAAACTCTATTATGGAATTTAACTAAAAAAATCATTGTGATATAGATATATGATATTGTATAGAAATACGATATCATATCGTTGCGGTATATATATATATATAAATGTATGAAAAATCTATACATATATATATTTATGTATATGTATGTATTAATATTAATATTATAATATTAATCTTTAAAGAGGGTTAAAAGGGGCTTAAGCCACCCTAAACAATTATTTTTTTTTAAATCTGAAATCCAAATTACAGGGTTAAATTACAGGATGAACCCCTCTTGCAGGAGTTCACTCTGTAAAGTTATTGTCATTGAGAAATGATAACATTTTACCATTAAAGTTAATTTAAAGTAATTTAAGAAAATCACATAATTTAGAGTACTAATGTATTTCGTAGTGAAACACAGGTATTTAGCTAGTATACACACACACATACATATATATACACTGGTTATCAAAAGTTATGGAAAAATCACAAAAATACGCGTAGAATGCAATGAAACTTAAATCGACACTCGTCGTAGCGTATGGCCGTCCTTGACTGAACCTCCTGGATGCCGAATCCGTTGTTAGAAGTTGTTGCCAAAATCTATGAACCACAGACGGTCACCCATTTAGCCATCTGGCCACTTCTGTCTGACTTTGTCCTGCCTCTAGTCTCCCAATAGCTCGCCATCGCAGTTTATCGGTCAAATGATGCCTGGAGGTCATTGTTACAATTTGGCTATGCCAGATGTCTAATTTCAGCCTAACAGCGACAATTGCCGTCTTGCTCTGAAACATGCACTTTTATGCTCTTCGCAAATGACGTATTCCGACTTCAGCGCTACTATTTTGCATAATGTGTAATTGTTACGCAACTTTTACTTAACAACATATTCAAATTTTAAAAAGATTAGCCTAGTTTTGAACGTGTTATCCCTCTTTTTGTGATTTTTCCTTAATTTTTGTTAACTAGTGTATATATAGTTTGCTTCCCAACAAACTAACCACATGTTCAGGGAAAACTGAATGCGAGAACATACAGAAGAAAAACCGCAACGTTTTATCGGGATAACCAATAGCGTCACGCTCTGCCAGAGGTGCGATAAGCCACGCATTAGTATATTTGCATTTTAAATCAATGCACGCTCGAAGAATTCGAGCAGACAGTAGATATATCTCCGGATGAAAATCCCGATGCCCATCTCACCTGCCACAAGCCTACAGATTATTACATTCTCCTGATATTGGAAAGTTCCAGAAGTCATCTGTAATCTCCAGAGCCTGTCAAAAGATATCTCACACACGGAAAGGCTGCGAAAGACGAGGGAGAAGTTTGATAAATAGAGGAAATACATAAAATACGAGATATTTTTTTATCATATTCGAGAGCATATATTCTGCCATTTCGAGAGCTTTATTTGGAGATCGGCACCGCATTTAAAAGGAAATAAACTCCTTTCAATTAATCGAATACAATTCCTTTCTAAGAATATAAAGAGACACCTATATATTCAGATATGCATACATATACATACATTTTAAATATAATTTACCCACACATTTATATATATATATATATATATATATATATATACACTATATATATTGATTGATTGACGTGTGTGTAAAAATTAACTATAAAGGATAAGATATTCATGGATTTCTAAAATTTATGCTCCAAGAGAACAATATATGTGAGCAAACTTACGTGCATGGGTATAATACAACTATATTATCCATTATGGATGCTTTCACTAGCAATAACTAGTCATACATCTGTCATACACACGCAAATCATATGAGATGATTTAGAGGACTGATAACATCCGTGGATTTTCGGAATTTACGACCCTTTCTTCGCGAACGTGGCTGTATATGCGGATACGTGCAAATACATTACGCGTCAGAAACAAACACCCGTGCCTAACACATGACTATCTATATATTTAAGTTGCTAAGCCGATTATAATCGGCTTAGCAACTTAATATATAGCAACTTATAATCGGACTGCTCAAATAATTATTTGAGCAGTCCGTGAGAGAAAACTACTTTATCCATTTACTTCATTTTGGTCTTATACGAAAGATTGTAATGTATAGATGTGTCAAAATTGGTTTTTATAACCGCAATTTCTATTAATTAGCTATAATACAAGAAAAGTGTGAATCGTATGAATATTTTGACACGACTGGTGTAATTATGAATTACTTATTAGCATTCTAACGAGTGACGACTGGAAGATTTTAACGTGGGATTACGTTTCTCCATAACGGTCATCCGGAAAAGGAAAATTTAAGACGCTGAAACAGTCCGTCCGTACCTCGCGAGTTATAATTCTGGCAGCTCGACAAACCCAGTCTGTATCGCTTGGACAAGCAGTAAACAGTCGAACAGAAAATTATCAAAATGCGTCAAAATTTTAAGATACATCCAAAATACGTACATATATACACAGATACACATAAACATAACACATACATACAAAAGAGGTAAGCAACGATAAGTAATCCTACGTTAATAAGCCGCGGTAGTTTCGTCAGAAGAGACTACCTGAATTTCGTTTTTGTTTTTATAGTCGCCGAAACCTTTCAATTTTCTTGAAATGTCGAATTTACAAATAAAAATTACTTTCTGCGCATTCTCGGTGACATGTTCAAATCTGGCTTTAGATACTCACTAAGCACGAGGCTGCATAAACACGTTACTTTGTTTATTCCGAGGAATCTCTGTCTCTCTCTGCCATTTTTATTTTTAATTTTGTTTGTGAGATATAGAATTAAACCTGAAGGAAATTGTTTAATTCGCGCTGTTGAGTAACCGTATTTCTTTTTATTGTGTTCAATAGTGATTTCAATACTTGATGTGTGCAATGATGTGTTGGGTATAATTTGCATATTAGTACATTTATTTACTATCCAGCCATCATGTTTTGATGGATACAAACTAGTCTTCTATTATGTCATTTCATTTCCATTCACTTTAGTAGTAAAGGGTGGTCGTTCCTCACTTTACAGGGGAAACTTGTAATTTGACGACCGTGATCCAACATTAAAAACGGGTTTTAGGTTTTCTTTTCTTTTTGTTGTTGTAGTTCCGTTAAGCCCATTCTAACCCCTTTATAAGATTGATTTTAAAAAATTGCCTTAAGGCTGTCGGGTTGTATCCGTATTGGATGCACTCAGCGCAATGTTAACCACTTGAAAAAACAATTCCCAATGAGTGTTGACCTGGATTTCAAGGTTTTCTTTTTTGAAATTGCACTCCTTAAAACGAAAAGTAATTTTTGATTCTGCTATCTTATTCATTTTAAATTGCGTCCAATTCGCTTTCGTCGTATTCAATTTTCGTCAATCAAAGAAAACGATGTGCGTTTAAAAAACAGTATGGCGTGTTTTTCTTCCAAAAAATTAAAAATTAAAAGCATTATTTGTGTTTCTTTTAAAGAACGAAAAAGATATCCGATTAAATTTTTTTCTCTATCATGGAATGCAATTTTTAAAATAAATTAAATTCTGGTCAACAATCAATGGAAAAATTTTCTGCGTCAGTTAACACTGGACGGAACGATTCCAATAGGGCTACAACCTAGCAGCCATAAACTGTAATTTCTCTTACCTTATCTTACCTTATCCGTAGGAGCCTACAGATAGTATTAATTAATAACTGATTATAAATATAGAATACTGATTATGAATATTATATTCCAGTAGGGCTACAACCTAGCAGCCATAAACCGTAATTACTCTTACCTTATCCGTAGGAGTCTACGGATAAGATTAACTCATACCTGATTATAAATATGGAATACTGATTATAAATATTATATTCCAATAGGGCTACAACCTAGAAGCCTTAAACAGTATCTACTCTTACCATGTTCGTAGCAGTCTGCGGATAATATTGACTGATAACTGATTATAAATGTGTTTCGCTGATTTTAATATTAATCGTTTTGTTCAGAAATATTATATTCCAATAGCGCTACAACCTAGCAGGCTTAAACCGTAATTACTCTTACCTTATCTCATACCTGATTATAAATATGGAATACTGATTATAAATATTATATTCCAATAGGGCTACAACCTAGCAGCCTTAAACCGTATCTAATCTTACCATATTCGTAGGAGTCTACGGATAAGATTAACTGATAACTGATTATAAATATGGAATACTGATTATAAATATATTCCAATAGGGCCACAACCTAGCAGCCTCAAACCGTATCTACTCTTACCATATTCGTAGGATTCTTCGGATAATATAAACTGATAACTGATTATAAATATGTTTTGCTGATTTTAATATTAATCTTTTTGTTCAGAAATGCTTCATTCTGAATATTTATGCGCAGTCTTTTTAAATAAAGGAAAATCATAATACACAGTGGGAAAAAAACCATTAAAAGTCTGTAAACTAAGTTCAGTTAAGAGTGACCTTTCCTTAACAAAACACTTAAATCTTTTATACACCTTGGTAACCGAAACAGCTCTATCTCTCGTGCGAAATATTTACGACTGCGGGTAAAAATTTATATCCCTATTTAAAATTCAGAAGCAATGAAACATAAATTAATAAATGTGAAATTTCCAGGGCAGTAAATCCCAGCTCTGTTTTTCTTTTTATTACTCTACAGATCGAAATAACCTGAGAGTTCGAGAGAGCATATTCATGTCGTTTGCGACTGCTTATCAGGGAGACTTACACATTCTTGAATTCCAATTTTTGCATGAAAGGCGCAACACTCTTCGGTAGAAGACCAATCCGTAAGTCACGCGTGGCTTTTATCTGTTGATTACGGGTACGGAGTGTGCACTCGTCACGTTTCACGTTCACGAGTGGGAATTGGGGTGTCGTGAAGTCTCCTGAGTGTTTTATTATGGCAGCGAAATTAAATGATAACGTCAAGTAATTTGGAACGAAAATAGAAAGGCGGAGGTTTATGTTTATCACGAATTCTGTATATCACGAGTCAGGACCCCCGAATGAATTCCTCTCGTTGGGAGAGTTGCTTTCTGAGGGAGAATAGATGAAATTGTTCCGACTGATTTTTAATATTTCTCGTGTACAATGAAGTTAAACAAAGCACCGCTTGAGAGCAGTTTGAGTGACTATTATTGCAATTGTTAATTTAGAATTGAGTAGTAAAAGAAAAATAACCCTTTAACATACAAGTAGGTGCCTAAGAAAAGAAAAAAAATCTGAAACCGACAATAGAAATATTATACGAAAAATTTAACTCGTAACCGAAGCAAAAAAAAAGTGTAAATGAGGGCAGTTTGAGAAACAATATTCCTACATTTGTGAACTTAAAATAGATTTGTAAAGGTAAAATAACACTTTAATATATAAGCAGCTGAAAAAGAGAAATAGACAAAATAACTTAACTATTAACTCGTTTTGTTCGGTATCACAAAAGCTAGCAATCCATGCATAACATAAAGCACTTTTAAATTAATATTTAGGCAAGTAATTTATATTTTAATAAATAATAGAGAGCATAGCTTTCAACCATACTATCTATATATTTAAGTTGCTAAGCCGACTTTTTGGGCAGTCCGTGAAAGAAAACTACGGCATCCATTTACTTCATTTTGGTCTTAAACGAAAGATTGTAATCTGTAGATTTGTCAAATTTGGTTTTTGTATCCACAATTTCTATTAATTAGCGATAATTTACAATTAAAAATTGATTTCTGCGCTTGCCCAGTCGCATGTTTAAATCTGGCTCTAGAAACTCCTTGTATCTGACCATGCTCAGTGACATGTTATAATGATAAACACGTTTATTCGGAGGAGTCTCTCTAGATCCCTCTCTGCCATTTTTATTTTTATGATAATTATGTTTGTGAAATAAAAGACTAAACCCGATGGAAAATGTTTATTTCGAAGCTGTTTAATTAGCGATAATTTACAATAAAAAAAATTGCTTTCGGCGCATGCTCAGTGACATTTTAAAATCTGGCTTTAGATACTCACTGTGTTTCTGCGCATTACTATGATTTTCAACATTTGGCAATGATGTGTTGAGTATAATTTGTGTATTAGTACATTTATTTACTATCTAGCCGTCATGTTTTGACGGGTACCAACTAGTTACATATTATTATCCAATTTGGAAATTAGTAGTAAAATAAACCTTTGATATATAAGCAACTGATAACAACATATAAAAAAAACAGAAATCAACAAAAGAAATGTTATACCTAAAATTTATCTTGTAATAGTACTACAGAAGTCAAAGAGCGAATGAAAGCAGTTTGAGAAACTATTACTGCGATTGTGAATTTAGAAATGAGTAGTAAAAGTAAAACAGATCTTAACATACAAGCTGCTGATAAAGAGAAAATAAAACCTGAAATCGATATTAGAAATTTTACACCTAAAATTTATCTCGTAACGGTACGACAGGAGTCAAGCAGCGAATAACAGCAATTTGAGAAACTATTACTGCGATGGCGAATTTAGAAATGACTAGTAAAAGTAAAATAAACCTTTAACATGCAAGCACCTGTTAAAGAGAAAAAAATCTGCAATCGATAATTGAAGTGTTATACCTAAAATTTATATGGTAACTGTATTACAGAAGCCAAGGAGCGAATGAAAGAAGTTTGAGAGACTATTAGTGTGACTGTGAATTTAGAAATGAGTAGCAAAAGTAAAATATATCTTTAATATACAATCTGCTGATAAAGAGAAAATAAAACCTGAAATGGATAATTGAAATGTTATACCTAAAATTTAGCATGTAACAGTACTACAGATGCCAAAGAGCAAATGAAAGCAGTTTGAGAGACTATTACTGCGATTGTGAATTTAGAAAATAGTAGAAAAAGTAAAATAAATCTTTAATATACAATCTGCTGATAAAGAGAAAATAAAATCTGAAATGGCTAATTGAAATGTTATACCTAAAATTTAATTTGTAGCAGTATTATAGAAACTAAAGAGCAAATGAAAGCAGTTTGAGAAACTATCCTGAGATTGTGAATTTAGAAATGAGTAGTTAAAGTAAAACAAATCTTAACATACAAGATGCTGATAAAGAGAAAATAAAACCTGCAGTAGATAATAGAAATGTTACACCTAAAATTTATCTCGTAACGGTACGACAGGAGTCAAGCAGCGAATGAGAGAAGTTTGAGAGACTATTACTGCGACTGTGAATTTAGAAATGAGTAGGAAAAGTAAAATAAATCTTTAATATACAAGCAGATAAAGAGAAAAAAAATCTGCAATCGATAATAGAAATGTTATACCTAAATTTTATATCGTAACTGTACTAAAGAAGCCAAGGAGCGAATGAGAGCAGTTTGAGAGACCATTACTGCGACCGTGAATTTAGAAATGAGTAGCAAAAGTAAAATAAATCTTTAATATACAAGCAGCTAAAGAGAAAAACAAACCTGCAATCGATAATAGAAATTTTATACCAAAAATTTATGTCGTACCGGTACTAAAGAAGCCAAGGAGAAAATGAGAGTAGTTTGAAAGACTATTGCAGCGATTGTAAATTTAGAAATGAGTAGCAAAAGCAAAATAAATCTTTAATATATAAACAGCTAAACAGAAAAAAACCTGCAGTAGATAATAGTAATTTTATACCTCAAATTTATATCGTAACGGTACTACAGAAGCCAAGGAGCGAATGAGAGCAGTTTGAGAGACTATTATCGATTGTGAATTTAGAAATTAGTAGTAAAAATAAAATAATCCTTTAATATACAAGCAGCTGATGATACACGTATGAATAGAAAAAAAACAGAAATCGAAAAGAGAAATGTTTTACCTTAAATGTATCTGGTAAATTTTAATAAATAACGGAAAATATAGTTTTCAAACATAATTTTTCACATTATCATCAGATTTAGAACTGAGTAGTAGAACTTAAATAAACATTTGATACACAATAAGCTGAAAATAGCTATAATAAATAACTGAAATCACCAATAGAAGTATTATACGTAAAATTCAACTCGTTACCGTAGCACAAAAACCAGATAATCCATACATAACATATTTTCTAATAAAGTAGGCAATATTACGGGAAGTAGTAAGCTTTTAATAAATAATGGAAAACATAGTTTTCACCCATCATTTTTCCTAATGTTATCCAATTACAGTTCTTGAAATTTTATATTCAATTATTTCCAATTAAAAGTAACTTGTTTCTGCAGCTTTTTCAACATGTTCAGAAAATTAACTGTTTACATCTGTCAGAGACATTTATTTGAATATCTGTTACTAAACGCTCCGCAGTGAAAACAACTTTGTTTATTTTAGGTGTAGTAAGCTCCATGTTGTATATGCTGCGAATTACATACTACAAATTTATTGAAAGATAAACGTACTTACCGTGTCCAACCCATTTCTTATTTATATCACCCCATCTAGATGACAAATTAGGTTATTCACTCGTCCGTTATCATATTTTTCAACCCAAAAGCAGCACATAATGAGTTTTCCACGTTCAAAACATTGCAATAGAGTTCTAATCGTATCCACTATACCAAGAGAAGAAATAAGAAATGATCCACACTACACCGTTAGTCACATTTTAAAAATATTCGATATCTCACACAAACATTGTCAGTGTACAATCCAAGGTTCTATCTCATAAAAACAGCGAACAGTTCATAATGGAGTCATCGGAAGACGAAGCTGAGCAACGTCCAAAATAAGGCATGACTGGTAGCTTCAACAATTCCCCCTCCATGTGTTAAAGGACTACTATATTATGACTATCTAGTTGAAACGATCTTAAAAGGTTACATCACCGTATCAGATGGACCAAATGAGAATATTCAAATGATGGAGGAGCAAAAAAAGATACTTTGCGAGTAAATGCCATTCAGACGAAAGCCTAGGATCGGCGTAGCGTAAATAATCCAGCAGGTCAGTGAGTTTGGGGCGTGCTTGTTTCAGTTTATGCTGCCTACCGGGATTTATGTTGCAACAAATTCAGGGTAGGATCATTACTGTTATGAGACTGAAACATAGCTAAAAACGACTCCCCATTTCGATAAGTCAAGTATTCAAGAAGAAGAAAAAAAAAAGCAAAACTGGAAATGCGAAAAATATCAGATATACTGTGCAGTTTAATAGTCAGGAATGTTGTGAGAGACACTAAATATGGACTAAAATAGACTGTTCATTAGGAACTTTTTTTAAGTATTTATAAACAGGGAGTCCATGTTTTTTGCTTGAATTTGATATAAATGTACCAATATATGATCAAAACGCTAGACTATTAAAAAAAATCAAAAAAAGATACAAAAAGAGATATGCATTGAAAACTAGCCTTTAAAAACATTTTAATAGATATCACTGCTATAGCGTTTTTAATGATATACTACTTAAGGCTGCTATGTACTAAGAAAAAAATATTATTTCCCTTTTCCTCTTCTTGCAGACTCTTGTGGTGGGAGGAGTCCAGTTGACAGTTCGAGAATTCCACCCCCCTTAGGATTGACATTTTCAGGGATTGTAATGACTCTCTCTCTATAGGGGAGTTAAGCACTGCCCCCAAATTTTTAATTTAAAATATATTTTTGTCAGCTATTTACAAGTACATAAATGCTGATAATCAAATAAAATTGGTATTGTCAGATAGCCTGAACTTTTCTGCAAAGCGCTACAGGATTCATTTTATAAATTTCGTCCATCGAAGGAATTTATGAGCGTTTAAAACACACTATACCAGATTTTTCCTCGAATAATTTAAATTTTAAAATATTGATTGCATTTTTAAAAAAAACGAAAAGCGTACGCAAATATAAAATTACTTTCTCTATGACGGAGTACAATTTTTTAAAAAAAATCTTTGAATCCAAGTCGGCAATCCGTGGACAAATTTTATCCATAGGTTAACATTGAGGTGAGCGAATCCAATGGGGTTAGTACATAGCAGCCTTAAGCAGAATTTTATTAGTATTTCTTTCACAATTTCAAGGTTATTAGGTTCTGAGATATCCTTATTTACAAATTTAACAAAAACAGTTTTATTTTATTGTTTGACTGTAACTGATATATATGGCAGAAATTTTAGAGTGGAGAAGCTCGACAAAATTTATTTGTCGAGTCCACATTCAGTTTTATCCAAAAAACTGGCGAAAATTGGTAGCCCTCTAGATAACAACCTTAAATTTATCCCTTTTCCATTCAAAAAGGGATTCAGAAATATCTTGTGATTCCCAATGTAGCTAATATTAAAATGTTTGTCTCAATTACTTGAAATTTTGCCTTTTTAAATTATTTTCAAATAAGCAGTCTTGAAAACAAGACATACCTATAAACAAATAATCCTGCCCAGACATAAAATTTTGCAAAGGACAGAAAAGGAACTAAGCTATGTGAATGCCGGCTATTTTTTATGTATAAAATTAATTTATCTATAATGTAACCGCACCTTTCATACATTCCTATTTTTTTAACTAATACGAGGCCATTAGTAATCCGGGAGTCTCCATTAATCATAGGTTTTCAAGAATTCAATCTAATTTAAATATAGAACCCGACTGAGGATTTATTTTGTGACAATTTACTTAAACACTTCAATTCATTCATGTAATTCGCAATTGAAAGGACGAAAGAATTAAATTCTCCAGATTATTTCCGATAGTAACTACTCTCTGCCCATCAAAGAAAGCATTTAATGACAACGGTTTTTGGTTGATTGCCAGCTTTCAGAATACTCTAAAATTTTCATTTTTAACCACATAGTAAAGTTAGAATCGTTTATCTAGAAACAAAGCTTTTTTTCTGTAAACAAAAGATTTATATTCAGCCGACAGTTAAGAATAATGATATTAAAAATAAAATCGCAATCTTCGGTCTGAACATATTATGAAATGAAATATAATGAACATTTTATGAAATGGCATTCAATGAACATTTATGAAATGACATATACTGAACATTTTTTATGAAATGACATGTAATGGACATTTTATGAAATGGCATATAATAAACATTATATGAAATAACATATAATGAACAATTTATGGAACCCAACTGGAGTACAATCAACTCACTAAGTGGTACATCTTGGTGAAATACCTATATCTTACTACCTATATCAGTCGTATTTTTTTTTATTCCAACATTATCCATTCGACATTCGTCCGGTGTTACCGCGATATATGTTTAATGCATGTAATGGGGGCACCGTAGAGGTGACGGAACACCACACCCTGGTGCCAACTCACTTTTAACTGAGCACCTTCAGAGGCGACAAATATTTAATGCAGTAATTTTTTTTTCGAAAATTCGAGCAATTTTGTGTCCTGGACCCCCTTAAGTCCGGGGAATATGGGGGACTGTAGAGCACTTCCCAGCCCCAGAGAGCAAACACATCAGCCACAATGGGCGCATAAGCATTTTCCTTCCATCAGTACGATGCAATAAATTATTTTGTGCAATAGACCGGTAACAAAAACATTACTGTGTTTATCCTGTCACTGTGCAGGCGTGTGATGTTTGTGGGGAGAGCTCATTCGCTCTTGGGTAAGGCAGATATGTGACGTACGGGTGGTATAAGCTGCTTTTATGGGTTCTGCTGAGTGGGGACTCTACAACAGTGTTGCCACTATTAAAGTTCCATCCCTCGTATTTTAAACTTAATTAATAATTACCCTGAAATCAGGAATTTCAGAAAATAGGAAAATAAGGCAGTTTTTCAGTGCAAAGAGTCATTGCTACGATGTCTGGAAGCATTCCATTGCGAGAATAGAGTAAAAAAGGGGTATCGTCGGTTTTATTCTAAACGACATAAATCATGTGACCAATTCAAACATAAATCACGGGATAACACATACAAAAAAATTATTTCATAACTATATTTATCACAGTCATATTAATTCCGAAATGAAATTAACTCGGAAAAGCGAATCAATCGACTTGAGAAAACTTGAAGGAAACGCAGCATCTTTTCAGCTGTGTTCCTCTCTTAAATCCTGTTAACGTAAGCAAATAAATGAAACAAATAATTAGGCTTGGACCTGCAGTAATTAAGTGCAGAAATGAAGATAAATTCCGCTCTCGCTTCATCCTTCAAGGGCGCATTTTGTTTCTACTGTTTTTTTTTCTTTCCTCCCTGGTTTCTTTGGACCGTCCACCGGCAGCACGGTGCTTAATTGTGTTTCACAGAAACCGTGTCCGCAAAAGAGGAGAAAAGGAAACTTAATTTAAAATTAGCCCTCACAGCGAAATATGAACTGGAGAGGCCCGAGAATGAGTAAGACTTGTTTGTTAATGTTATTAAAAATCTTTTGTGCTGGGCTCGCTCTCGTTTACTCTTTTCAAAGGATTTCGGGACTGTTGGATGGAAAATTTAAGATGAAACCGCTAAATTTACCCTCTTCCCTGATTTTTTTTAAACAAGCAAATTTTCTTTTGAATGCGAATCTATA
Organism: Dolomedes plantarius; assembly: GCA_907164885.2. NCBI lineage: Eukaryota > Metazoa > Arthropoda > Arachnida > Araneae > Dolomedidae > Dolomedes > Dolomedes plantarius. The sequence continues at coordinate 2,936,117 of OU015492.1, read as the reverse complement.
TATATAAAACAGTTCCGTAACTGACTGACTGACTGACTGACTGACATACAACGCACAGACAAAACCGCTGGACCTAAAGGGCTGAAATTTTGCATGTCGATTCTTCTTATAGTGTAAGGGTGCACTCAGAAAGATTTTTCAAAAATTCTTCTTAGATTTTTTTAAATTAAATTAATCTGTTTTAGTAACTTTTTTAAGTTTGCATTTAAAATAATAACTTGAGGGATATAAAATTCATATCAAAAGAAAGATCATAAAAATTTCTTTAAAATGAAATCTTTTTCGAATCTTTACCTTCATTTTCTGATTTTTGGTGAATTTTTAAAGATTGATTTTTAGAATTTAATTTATTAAATGCTGATCACGTGATTTCTTTCTCTGGTACTTTAAATAAATTTATCGTCACGGTCATGATAACTAAATAGACACAAAAAAAATTTTTTCTTGCTAATACGGCAGACGATTGGACATTATCCAAAAAAATATTAAAATACAGTAAAAAATATGTTCCTCAAGCTGTGCTATATTAAATGTACTATATTCTTTAGTATGTCCTATTAGATTTAATATAAATATTTTCTTCTACATTATTTTGTCTATAAAAATATCCGTTACGATTTTTTTATAAATATATTTTTTTCGTATTTTTTACATCAATTGTATACATTGATCGTTGTATTTATTATATATATATATATACAGAGGATCGATCGTTTTCGGATCCATCGTTTTTCCGTATGTGTCGTTCATTTTATCCATTCCCAACGATCATAATGCTTTGTTATGTTTCCGCATCTATCGTTTTCCCGCATTTATTGTTCATTTCAATCGGTCCCTTGAAAAACGATAGATCGAGATTCCACTGTATATATATATATATATATATATATATATATATATATATATATATATATATATATATATATATATATATATATATATATATATATATATATATATATATATATACATATATATATATATATATATATACATATATACATATATACATATATATATATGTATATATATATATATATATATATATATATATATATATATATATATATATATATATATATATATATATATATATTTGTATTTTTTTGGCATTAATTGCATACATTGTCCGTTGTATTTAATTTGAATGTACTCCGTAGCGAAGTGCGGGTTTTCAGCTAGTAATCTATATATTTAAGTTGCTAAGCTGATTCTTTGGGCAGTCCTTGAGAGAAAACTACTGCATCCATTAGCTTTCATTTTGGTCTTAAACAAAAGGTTTTAATCTATAGATGTGTCAAATTTGGTTTTTGTAATCGCAATTTCTATTAATGAGCGATAATTTACGATTAAAAATTGCTTTTTGCGCATGCTCAGTGACATGTTCAAATCTGACTTTAGATACTGAGCACGAGGTCGCATAAAGAAATTAATTCGTTTCTGCACATTCTCAGTGATCACATTATAATCTGGCTTTAGATACTTAATAACCGCATCCAGCCGTCATATTTTGACGGGTACCAACTAGTGCATTCTTATAATTGTTTGGAGAACAGAATGTCTTTGACTTCATAACAATTGCCAGGTAGAATAAATGGGGTGGGGAATTTTTAAACTGTCCTTATAAAAATAAGTCCTTATCATAAATAGATAACGCTAGATTCTGCTGAAGGTGGCTATATTTCTAAAACTTTTTTTAAAAATTTCATAAAATTTTTTTAATTTATGCCCTTTCTATCTAACCGATTAAACTAGACTGAACGTAAACAACTTTATTTATTTAAAATTATGCATATCAATCTAAATATGAATATACTAGCTGAAAACCCGCACTTCTGTAGTACATTCAAATTAAACACAACAGAAAATGTATGCAATTAATGCCAAAATAAATATATATTTATATATTTGTAATCAATACGACCATCAATGTATACAATTGATGTAAAAACATATATATATATATATATATATATATATATATATATATATATATATATATATATATATATTTATAAAAAAATCGTAAGGGATATTTTTAAAGACAGAATAATGTAGAAGAAAATATTGAAATTAAATGTAATAGGACATACTAAAGAATATAGTACAGTTTGAGGAACATAATATCTTTTATTGTATTTAAATATTTTTTGGATAATGTCCAATCGTCTGCCCCATTAGCAAGGAAAAAAATTTTTTTTTGTCTATTTAGTTGTTATGCACGTGACGATAAATATATTTAAAGTACCAGAAAAAGAAATCACGTGATCAGCATTTAATAAATTAAATTGTAAAAATTAATCTTTAAAAATTCACCAAAAATCAGAAAATGGAGGTAAAGATTCGAAAAAGATTTCATTTTAAAGGAATTTTAATGATCTTTCTGTTGATATGAATTTTATAACCCTCAAGTTATTATTTTAAATGCAAACTTAAAAAAAGTTACTAAAACAGCTTAAAAATTTAATTTAAAAAAATCTAAGAAGAATTTTTCAAAAATCTTTCTTAGTGCACCCCTACACCATAAGAAGAATCGCCATGCAAAATTTCAGCCCTTTAGGTCCAGCGGTTTCGTGTGTGCGTTGTATGTCAGTCAGTGAGTCAGTCAGTTACGGAACTGTTTTATATATATATATATATATATATATATATATATATATATATATATATATATATATATATATATATATATATATATATATATATATATATATAATGTGTGCAAATTCAATAAGTATATAAAACATGGATTTTCAAGAGAGACTATTTCTCTTGAAAACTAAATGAATGTGCGATGATTATGTTTTTCGAAGGGGTTATTAAACTATATATACGTGTATAAGTGCGTATATATGCATAATGCGTTGGATGGTCTATTGTGTCGTCCCATCTCAAAACAACGAGAACGTGCTTAACTAACCTTACATTGTAGTGAAAACTATTTTAAAGCTCTCGATTGCACAAAGAGAGCATCTGCATGCATTTATGAAGCGAAGTGGTTTAGCCACCGAAGCAAATTTTTAGCGATAAGAGTCATTGTACTTAAAAATTTCTAGAAGCTCTTTATTATTTTCTTTTTTGCTATGTTTTATAATTGTTAAGGGAACTATTAGTGATCAGTAGAACGAGCTGAAAAGGACGTTTCAGTCATAAACTCATCTCAAACTGTATCAGTAATGCATTTTAAAAACAGTTGACCCAGCTATTTCCCTGTCATTATATTATATATGCACATATATGATGGCACTTTTAAATGAATAAAATTATGAGGGTTATAAAATGGGGAGAGAATGAAAGCATTATAAAAGGAAAATATTACAACCAACGGCCGAAGAAAGTAATATCAATCTAAACACCTCTGTTATGATTTAACCGTCTAAATTATAATAAGAGCCTGAGGTAGCCTAGTGATAGCGCTTCGGCTTTCCGTACTGAGAAAGCTCGGATCGAATCTCGCACCTACGTCTGTATATAGATAGATATATAGATAGATAGATAGATAGATAGTTATAGATTTAGATATATATAGATATAGTTATAGGTATACTTAACGTGCATTTTAGGGACACGTTAAATCCATAAATCGGAAAGTCCTTTGATGAGGTCAGTGGGTAGGGAAAGTACGATCACCCCCATATATTGCACCTGGTGGTGCTCGGTGAAAATTGTGGTGGCACCTAGCCAAGTCTGACTCCAACCCTTGTGATGCTTTTATAAAACACAGCCGCACTACTTTGCCCTTTTTACAAAGTCTATAGGGACCTGATCTGGAAGTTCCGGCATTAGAAACAACAACAACAAATTATGATAAGATTAAAATATTATGAAAAATCTTTAATAAAAATTTTTTTTTAAAGTCATACATTCTTAAGTGTCTAAGAAACGCAAAACTTTAAAAATATATTTAAATTTACAAATATTTAGTTCTTTCCAATAACAACGAGCTAAAAATATTAATTTAACGCTTGTGGTCGAATCATTTATATTGAAAACACTATCGGTCGAAACGTATATACATAAAAATTATTAAATGTTGTACCTCTTTTTTATGTTTCCCTTTAAAACCTATTCAGCTCAACAATAAACTTTAACTATGTAATCATATGAATTCTGGTCCATTGAGGCATGTTTAATACATTTAATAATTTTTCTTTAATAAGTAAACACACAGGGGTCGATCGCAGGATTTATGCCTCATTCTTATAACATGCCTCCACGAAAATAGGTCGAGCAAGCATCGTATTAGCATGCCATTTAAAATTCCTTTTAAGCCGAACGAATTCATCGCGCAAAGAAAGGAGGATAAAATTCAAATGAAAATCTCGCTTGTGATCACCGCTCGTAATAAGACTTGTGTGGCTAACTTATGCGCGAAGACTTTCAACTTTGGGCTTGGAAAAATTTCGCCCATTTTCATATTTGAGTCCCTTTTGATGTGCAAACTCCGGGCGGGTATTCCCTTTCATTCCGTCTCGCAACAGGCACCATTAGGACGTGGTGAAAACGTGGAGCGATATCCATCTTCATTCCGGAGCTCATTAACTGGAAGCCAGGCTCTTATTCCATGCTCATTTCACCTGCCTCTCTTAACGACGTTAACAGTAAAACGAGGCAGCGGATAGAAGGCCGCTCTCTTTCTCACGCTCTCTCTCTCAAATATATATACATATATACATATATGTATATATATATATATATATATATATATATATATATATATATATATATATATATATATATATACATACATACATACATACATATATATATATATGTATATATATATATATATATTTATATATATATATATATATATATATATATACACACATGCACATACATACGTATTGTCGTATGTAATGTGTACACATACACACATACACACCTACACATACATAATTATACATACATACAAGCGTATACATACAAACATATACATACATTTGTATAGAAACATGTACAAAGTACGTGCGAACGTATGTACACAAACATGCTGAAATGTAATATCTTTTATCAGTTTCTTTACCATTCAATTTTGCATATATATATATATATATATATATATATATATATATATATATATATATATATATATATATATAATGAATATGATCAGAGTACAGAATCTTTAGATTAAGAAATTTATTTCCGAGAGGCTAAAACATACATCTTATTTAATAGACAGCCAGCATCCCAGTGACTCCCGGGCTAGAGTATAGAGGTATCTGCGGTTAAGAATTGCTGAGCAAGATGTTTCCTGCAAGTTGCATGAGTTGTGCAAGATCTCCTTATTTGGGCATAGAAAAGGGTCAGATGATTTCGTGGCTTCCCAGGGATTGCTGAGGTTATGCAAAATAGCTCTCGGTTCGTGAAAACAGAATTCAGTAAGGCCATCCTAAGCATGGCAGGGAAAGAAAATTTACAGGGGATCAACTTAAATTTTATGCCTTAAATTTTATACCATAAGAATTTCATACTCATATATATATATATATATATATATATATATATAATAGTTTTGCAGTTCGCTGCACGCATTCATACATACACACATACACACACACACACACACATATATATATATATATATATGTATGTATGTATCTATGAATGCGTGAAAACTGTACTCACAAACATAATTACATACATTGCATGAAAAAGTTATACAAAATTTATTAGAAAAAATTTTATTTCACATAGAAATGATAATGAAAAATATTTTTATTTTGTAATTTGGTAAAAAAGTAATTTTACCAATTTACTTGCCTTTAGCTATGTTTAATTATTACTGTCGGATCATCCACACGAAGAACGTTCTACAATTTTAATGCAATATCACGTCACACGAGCAGTACTTACAATAATATTTTGATTTATGTATCCCCTTTTCACAGAATGAAGTGTATTTTGTAACCAATGAGATATCTCTCAGGAGATTTGACTTCTTGTTTTGCAGTTCGCTGCATTCATTCATGAATCATACTCTGAATGACGCAACGGACATTTGCCGATATTTGATAAAGTTTTCAGGTTTCTCCGACTTCAGATACGGAAAGAAGTGTTAGATAAGGCAATTTTATCTAAAAAGATATGTTTTTCGGCGGGAAAACGAAAGAAAGGTCAACAAAGACACCCTCATAAAAATACGTGTGTTTAAAGCCTTAAAACCAACATTAAAAAAATCCTAAAACTTGCAATAAAAAATTTTTAATGTCTCCCTTTGCATGAAGGTGCACCAAGCAATAGCGAAAGCCTTTTAATGGAAGTTGTAATATTTTTGGAATATACAATTTTTTCCATAATCAATGGAATTTTTTTTTTATCTTTTATTGGTAACAAGTGCTTTTTCAGGGAGATTTTAAGTTCTTTAATAGATGTTCTCTAACAAATAACTGAACTAACCATAAGAGAAAAACCACTGTTAAATTTCTGTAAAATTACTGACCACTAACTGAAAGAGAAAAATAAGGGGAAAAAAATCTGTTTTTAAGTTTTCTGTGCAAACAAACCCAAAATTCTGTTGATCAATTTTAGAGGGAAAAGTAACAAAATATCACGCTTATTACGTTTTCAATTAAACAATTAAATTATTTATTATGAAATTATTATCTCTGCGACCCACTTCATATGTTTCCGTAGAAATATAAGTTGCAACGATTGTCTGATAGGGCCGTAGTTCATCATGTGTCTCTGATATATACACACACACATTCACTTTATTTATATATTCCCGACTCCAGTACCGATGATGTAACAAATTTACATTTTCGATTCTATTTCTTATAAATTAATAATGAACTTTGATTTTTAGAAACTGTAAACAAACATTGAAAGAACACATAAATTTCAGGTGGTTCTTTTCCTGATATATTGCAAGGCATGCTCACTGTAGAAGTGAAAATGGTATAATTCCCCACGGTGTGTGGACAATAAAGAATGTATTATAAAGGATGCAGAGGCAGGGGTAAATACAGGATTGTAAACCAATAAAAAATAGAAGAATAGCTGTCGGTGTGGCCAGTGATAGCGATCTGAAGTCTAAATTTTACAAGATGGATGGTCGTTATTTTATGGCCCACAGTAAAAACGTCAGATGAGAAGGGTTAAAGTTGTTTTGCAAAATAAGAGTATGTTGGGGGAGGTACTACATAGACTATGGACAGAGGCGACAGAGGCGGTGTAATAAAGAACCAATTAGGGGTAGGAACCACTGAAAGAAAAACAGCCCACTGCCCAATGAAAGTGAGGGGCGTGCCAGAAGGGCCCCCCTGTAAATTGACAACAGCTCCGCTAAGGACGGAGGGAATCGAAAAAGAAGGAGACGGATTTTAGATTGGGTTCCTGAGAGTTAGATGTCGGAGACTCTCGTCTGCCCCATAGCCTTGGAGAAGTGCGAATATCCCGCCAAGGTGTTCCTACACTGGAGATGATACTGGGTCACGGTCGCCGATGCTACGATCATCGCTGCATACATCCGTTATAGTAAGTGCCTCCCCGATAGACTCTAAAAATCATATTTGACTCTATAGTTTGCCTCTGCTTCTGAGTACCTTATGTCAAAATTGTTAATATGAAACGGATTGTTATATTAATTGCTCTGACAAGTTAATTGGAATTTGGGTTATCAAATAAATGTATGTTTAAGGTCAATGCGTTGTATTCCTTGCTTGTTCCAACCCATGCATGCATCCATTGCTTCTAGGTAATTAACACCTACACTCACCAATTCATTTAATATAGTAAAACTGGTATAGAAATAGATTTAACGAAGCAAGCAGAAACTATACACAAGTATACAGTAAAGATAATAGATAGAAGCTACTAAATTAAATACTTTCTGTATTTATTTAATTGTAAATGAATATCTCATTCATCCAAATAAATACATGCTACCGAAGGTTTCTTTAAAATTCATCGCATTAACCTATCCTCTAACATTAAAGAGTGCTCATTATCAAAACCATTTAAACATATCTGAAAACGAAAAGTTCATTCATTTAAGTGACACGAGATAGATATTTATTCAAACGGGAAACGGACGAGAATGAGTTAAACACTGGATGTATACATTTCGTGCTCTTAGCAAATAAAGCTTTTAAAGTCAAACATTTCGATTCCTCGTCAAATATGCGCTGGAATTACAAATTTATGAGTCCCTTTTTCATTTAAACATCATAATTGTATTTAGAAACCATGAAATATTTGTTCTGACATAATAGATTAAATTTTTAGTGGAAAACACAAAAGTCGAAATTTCGCGACAATTTTAATAATTCAAGTATGCCCTCCTACGACATAGCTCTGTTATTTTGTTTGAATTATTTACGGCTACGAAAATGTGAAACAGATAACATGAAATATTTCTCCCGCTGTTGAACCAAACTCATTCACAATACCAGGCCTTTGCAATTAGGATCAGTAAATTAAATAGCAATTTTATTAAATATTCGGCTTGAGTAGAGATGGAATTATAATCCCTCTAAAAATAAGTGTTATAACATGTGAGATGAAACAAATGCATCGCAGTACAGGAGAGGTTAACCCCATCTCCTGTCTCCCCAAAGAACTCGCCAGGCTAAATATGATCACCCCTGGTTCAGAACAACACACAGCGTTACACGTACAACGCCATCAAAAGCTTTTCTTCCACTTAGCTTCGACTTGGCAGAGCCGTCCATGACGAATTAACGAAATTCCATAGGTGCTGAACTTCTTCATTCAAGCAAGATAGTTCAGCAACTTTCTTTACTTTATAATCTACTTTACTTTATAATTAGGAACGGAATTAGTATTAATCTAAATTACTTTACAATTAGAAATGGAGTTATTAATCTACATTACTTTACAATTAGAAATGGAATTATTAATCTACATTATTTTAGAATTAGGAAATCCACTGTAATAAATTATTTAATAAATTATTAGAATTTTTAATAAATGATTAGAAATTATTAATCTACTTTACTTTATAATTAGTGCACTTCTCTCGTGTTGTTCCAGTCTACAACTGTGGTGTGGGACATTTCGAGCTGTTTTTGGCACCATTTGATGGAATAAATGAACTCGAAACTTGAACTCGACTCTTCAGGAACTCGAGAGCAGTAGGAAAAGGCAATCCTGTTGCTTCTAACTAATACCGCTTTTGCAGCGACGTGAATATACGTTGCATCGCCATTTAACCCTTCAGCGGGCGCGCCGATTTTCGGAACACCAGCAGGCGCATGGGGCACAAAGTGCAACGTCTCTTTCAACCTTTCAACTCTTTCAACCTATTCTTTTTGTAAAAACTTTTTTTTCAAATTGAAAATAACAATTCTTTGTTTTATGACAAGATATAAAATGTTTATAATATTGAGATATTTTTATAATTAAAGGCCAAAGAATGCAGATACAATCGCCTTATTTCAAAGCTGTTCGGTTTCTTGGATCTAAGGACAACTTGCGAATTGATTCCTTTTATGTCAAAAAACCTAAAAAACAAAGAAATTGTCCATCTTCGTGATATGCGGGATATCGTGTAATAGTTGCACATTTGATCGACTACATCAACTCCTGCTTTTGTCGTATTGTTATCCAGTATAATCCCTAGTTTGCCACGGTTAATTCATGACTAACAATGGAAAGGAATACAAAGGTCAGAAAATAAGACCTGCATTAGAACGGGTGTAGGTATAAATAGAAACTGCTTAGAACATTCAAACCTTACATGTAAAAACAAACCATTCAAAATTACGTAAATGTTGCACTTTCTACACGGGTGCGCCCGATGAAGGGTTAATAACATCATTAAAATACAGTTTCATTTGATGGATTTTTTTACGTCTTATTTAGTGGCGAAAAAAAAACAGCCCCCTCTTCCGATACAGGTAGGTCCCTAATTTTCATGATTAAAATTTGAATTTCGTCAACGTTCCATGAGTAATTAACAGTGCTACAATATTTTTTTCAAAATTTAGTATATTTATTATCTATTCAACAATATTAATAGGGTTACCAGGATCACGTGTTTTGATTCTCACCTATGGCAATATACTTATCAGGGCAAACGCGCCCCGCTAAAGGAAAAAGGTTTACCGCTTTGTTAATCTTATGAATTTCACCGCCTAATTACCCTTTCTGACAACTGCTCTAATTTGTATAATTCCTCGTTCAAAATAATTTTTTCAAAGTGATTAAAGAAAAATGAACAGCAGAAAAAAGTAAATAAAATCATAGATCTAGTGTAAAACTTCTATTCACTATATATAATACGTATAACCATCATTTTTCAACGAGTAGACATTATGTATACATTAACCTTGCAAACTTATAAACTGGACATGAAAATTATGTTTCCCTGGTTCACTCTTAGACCAAATTTAAGAATAGATATAAAACTATATACAGCTACAGTTAAATTATTTCGTAATTTTTGACACTTATACAATTAGCTCCCTTTCAGATTGTAAAATCAATATTTATCAAGTCATAGCACAGTACATTTTTCTTAAACGTGATTTTAAGCTAAAAGATCAAAAACAACAAAGCGTAAATAAAAACACACAGTTTTGACACCAGACTACCATTCTTCATCGTAATACAATCTCACAGCCATCATTGTCGATCAAAGTCGATCACAATCGATATATTGACTATTCGAATAAATAAACAAATTCCGAAGACGCGCAACCGAGAGGAAAAATAATTAAAATGGAGTCGACGCACATTTTTCTGAAACAAAGTATATCGGAAGTGCAACTCAAGTTCTTATTGGAAATTGACTTTACATTTATTCTTGACAGGAATGGGGAATTTAATATTTGGAGACAAGCGAACAAATTTTATTCATAATTTATTTACAAGGCAGAAGGGATAAAATAAAAAAAGGGCTAACGACTATAAAGTTAAGTACAGGTGACCCTCATATAACACGGTAGATAGGTTCCTAGAAAATGCCGTGTTGTGTGAAACCGTGTTATATAAGACCCAGAGACAGTACAAAAAAAGAGGGGTTACGTTCCGAAAACTTATTAAAAACAATTTTTTTAAATTCCATATAAGCAACTTAATTTTTATTAAAAATATAAATGTATGTATAACACAAAACGAAAAGAAACAAAAAATATTATTTTCATTTAATGTGACATTAATTTAATAAATTTCTTCCTCGTCACTGCTAACTACAATCAAACGAGAACATGTTTTCGGTTGAAAGATGTCACCTTCACTTTCAGAATCTTTTTCTTCCTTTAGATCTTTTGCACCTTCTATCCTCTTTAAAAAATATATAATTTTGGTTTGTTTTCTGATTCTTACAAGGTCATTGTAGATTTCACAGTATGGAGATAGACAATTTTGCAGCTCCCTTTTTAATTTTCGGCTTCTTTCAGAGGAAGGGTCTGCATTCAAGCAAGATGTTTCAAGATTTTCAGCTAAGCTTACGCCTTCTTAAAATTTTAAAGAGTTATAAATGAATAAATTTTAATTTGCTTATACATCTCCATGTAAAGCCACTATAGTTTATTGTTCCTTCCGGTCATTATTTTAAGGTAATTTAGTTTTTAAATGTGTTAAACAAAAAACATGATATCTAGTGCTGTAGAGGTACAGCGTTTTAATGGTTTTCGCAATTTTTTAATCGTGTTAGAGCGAAACCGTGTTACGGGTTGCAGTGTTATATGAGGGTTCCTATCCTATCGTGTTAGAGCGAAACCATGTTGTAAGATGTCGTGCTGTAGGAGGCCTACCTGCATCTGAAAAGTTCACGTGTTCCGGTGAATAATCGACTACACACTGGTGTTTATGTGATAACCAAGTTTAAGTAAAAAATATTGTTGTGGTGAAAGGTTATCTTAAAATATGCAGAACCCGTGTAGACTGATTGCATATAATTCTATAAGGCTATTTATCCGGAAGGAATTTAAAGACCTATTTTATCAAGAATTAATTGACAGAAATACCAATGAGATATGGGTCGTTAATAGTGCATACATTCCAGAAGGAATGATTCGGTAGCCACGATCCAGCTTTTAAATGGTCATGACTATTTGGCTAAACATCTGAGTGACTTGAAAATTCTAGAGAGTCCTTTCGGCACAATTTGTGGTCAACCGCATGTTATGGACATTTCCTTGCTCCATACCTGTGAGGCCCTGTCGGCTCACCATCTCTGCAGCTGATATTAAGAGGCAAGAGCATTGAGCAATTCATACGTTCTTGTTTCCTTGCTCATTGAACTTTTGTTTTCTTTTTTTTGCTTGTTGCTTGCCATTAGAAAAAAAAAAGGATTGCATTTGAACATCTGAGTGTCATGAAAATTCTAGAGAGTCCTTTCGGCACAATTTGTCGTCAACCACATGTTATAGACATTTCCTAGCTCCAGACCTGTGAGGCCCTGTCGGCTCACCATCTCTGCAGATGATATTAAGAGGCAAGAGCATTGAGCAATTCATACGTTCCTGTTTCCTTGCTCATTGAACTTTTGTTTTCTTGTTTTTGCTTGTTGCTTGCCATTAGAAAAAAAAGGATTGCATTTGAACATCTGAGTGTCATGAAAATTCTAGAGAGTCCTTTCGGCACAATTTGTGGTCAACCACATGTTATAGACATTTCCTTGCTCCGGACCTGTGAGGCCCTGTCGGCTCACCATCTCTGCAGCTGATATTAAGAGGCAAGAGCATTGATCAATTCATACGTTCCTGTTTCCTTGCTCATTGAACTTTTGTTTTCTTGTTTTTGCTTGTTGCTTGCCATTAGAAAAAAAAGGATTGCATTTGAACATCTGAGTGTCATGAAAATTCTAGAGAGTCCTTTCGGTACAATTTGTAGTCAACCACATGTTATAGACATTTCCTTGCTCCAGACCTGTGAGGCCCTGTCGGCTCACCATCTCTGCAGCTGATATTAAGAGGCAAGAGCATTGATCAATTCATACGTTCCTGTTTCCTTGCTCATTGAACTTTTGTTTTCTTGTTTTTGCTTGTTGCTTGCCATTAGAAGAAAAAGGATTGCATTTTATAGAATGTTCATTTTTTTAAATTTATATAATATCAGGATGTATCAGAGGAGATCACACGTACGTCTCGGTAAAATAAATTTGAAAAATATTAATTTTTGATAATTCATTTGCAATTTATAGAACTAAACTTCTTCAGTAATTGTGTTAATTTTTATGCTCAGTTAAAACTGTACATTAGAAACAAAAATATTATCAAAATCGAGCTCTTACGGTATTAATTTTCATTAAAGTTGTCAGGAATTACTTATCACATAACAAATCTCATAAAATCCTTGACGGTTTTGTTTGAAATACATCATTAAGACCTCATTGTGTTATAAATAAATGCATTAGAAGTGCTGCAAAACAAGCCTTGATTTAGAATGTAATAACTGAAACTTTGATTTAGATAATAAACTTAGAATTATGTTTCTCTTTAATGTGAGAACATTAAAAGTTAGAGCCAAAATTTAGATTACAGTCAGACGTAAGATTATTTTTGATGCATTCACCCACATTTTCCGCCTGACTCTTGTCAGCTACCGCCTGTGATAAGATAATTCAACAAACATTAGCGGAGATTCAAAGATGTAAAGAAAAAGTATGATAAAGGCTCGATGATCACTCGAGTTTATCATGGGTGCCAAACTCAGTGGAGGATTAAAAGGATGTTCCGGTACGATTGTCTAAAAACCTATTCATTCAGCTTAATTATTCTATAAATAATTTCTGGGAGATTAAACGTCAAAAATTCAGGAAAATACGCAACATCTTTCACAGATATCATTTAGCAATACCAAAGTTTTAACAGCAGTTATGGAGTTAAACCGAACAAATTCACACAATCAGTAATACAACTAATAAAATATTGCATCTGACATATTAATAAAACAACAACTGGGGTAACCTTATTTCAACAGCGTTTTTCACAACCCAGAGATATCAACATTAATTAAGTTTACGTATTGAATTCCAACAAATGTAATTAAACGCATTTCATATAATTTACCTTAGTATTCGTCTTTTTCTCCATGCATCTTAAATTATTATGTCAACTCTTTTGTGGCACTTAACAAACAATATTGCGTAAATGAATAAAGATATTGTATATCAATGACTTATTTGCAATACGACGTAACCCCTAAAAGATGAATCGTTAAATAAATTGACAACCCTTTTTTTTATATTTTGTGAATAGAATGATTCATTAGTCTCATACATAGAATGTAACTTTTTCCCGAATTAATAATTTTCTTCTTATTACAATCAATTGCAGTATCAGTTTTGTTACACGCTATATTGCGAAGAAAGCAAGAACTCGCTTAATGTTGAGTACAGGCTAGGGTGGTATTTAAAGCAAGGGGATAATAATCATTCTTAACAGCGATACCAAGAACTTTTTGCGAAAAATTTGAGTTATGAATAAGCCATAGATATTTAAATTCTTATTTACAAAATAAGAATTATTTTTATCAGAAGGTATGACACTACAATATAGAAACTACAATCTATGTGGCCATTCAATTTTTGTCGACTAAAAATATATGGCAAACAAATATACTCTCTAAAAAGATTTTATATACATTACAGTGTAAGCACACTGGTTTTGTTTGAAATGTGACATTTGCCAATCTACTGAGTCTAGACCTGAAAACGGCACAATTTAAGAGTAAGGAATTTAGGGAGTATAATTCGGGAATTAATTATGGAACATTAATATAAAATCAATCCAAATGGTAAAATTAACGTGATACTCTCTTGTACCCTTTTTGATTTCTAATGTGGTTAACGAAGATAAACTACAGAAATTTAAAAGGAAAATTAGTAATAATTTATGACTAAAGACTCGTTAATCAAAATATGCTAATTTCATTGCAAACCATTTCAGCTTCATTGCAGTCATTCCAATTTCATAAAGATAAAGTACAGAAATTTAAAAGGGAAATTATAAAAAAATTGAACTGAGGATTCGTTGAATAATATGTGTTATTTTCATTATAAATTTTTTCAATTTCTAAATTCAAATATGATAAGAAAAATGTGTCTGCTTTTTCATAAAAAGTCATTTTCATAAAAAAAAATCTTCAACAAACCCTTCGTCTACATACATGTTTATATATTATGCTCATGATATAAATATTAATAAAGAAAAAAAAAGTAATACTTTACTATTATATTTTACCCAATCAGCAAATGATATGAAATACAATAGTTAAAAATAATTATTTAAATTTTGACATGCTTTATAAAATAAGAACAATTCTAATAATCACAACTGATAATAAAAGTTACCTAACTGAAAAAAGAAATAATAGTTTTAAATAAATAACAACATGAATAATTTAACACCATTCACATAAGTTTTTATAAAGTTTAAATTAAAATAATGAGATTCTCGAAAACATTAACATAAGCATTCATATAATTAGAACATATATATAATTTTAAATACGATTATTCAAACACATAATTCACCAAACAAATACGTCAAAAAAATTATTGTATTAATTACCTATTATGATTAAATGCACTGAATAGATTAATCGATAAAATATATCGTATAAAGACACCCTTACATATTTTGTCATCCAGCTGTCTCTCTCCTTTAATTAGCCACGACAGGTACATAATAGTATCACATCCTACTTTTTTTTTCAAATTAAATAAAAATGAATTTCGATTACATTTTAATATTAAAAAACATAAAAATGCATTCAATGTTTTTTACTATTTCCACAAAGTTTTTTACTAAAGAAAAATAGACATAAATTTCAACAGATTTTTCGCAGTATATTTATGAATATCAGCTATGAATATTAAAGCAAGCTTTTAAAAATAAGAACTATATCTCTTACGTTAAAAATAAGAACTTTAAAATAAGAAGACAATGCGCGTAATCCCAACCAGGAAATGCGATTATTAATCAATCGAGCGAATGCAGAGTGCAACTCATGATCAGAGAAATTGGCAGAAAAATGCTCACCCCCCTCCCAAGTTTCATAAATTCCGACGGAGAACAGAGCAGATCATTTACTTCGACTTCCACTTCCCGGATACTAGAGCATATTTTTTCCCCCCAGAACAAAATCTGAGAAACACTTAAGACCACCTGCGACAATTCATCTAGGCGAACTCAATTCAACATTTTCAATGACTGTTAAATTTTTAAGCCGAGATATTATTTCCCGATAATTTATCAACAGTGTGTGGTTAAGGAAACCCTTTTCTTTCCTCGCTGAGAATATTTTAATTCGTTTCCGCTTCTTAAAAATCATCAGTCAATGTAACACAACTTTGATCGGAGAGACCGATCTATATGTTAACGCCCTGGGCTGTTCACTGAAAAGCTATAAAAGCGTTTGATAAATGACAATTTTGCTTTCGTCCGCCTGTAAATAGAAGAGAATATTACCAATCACTGCGCAATAATTCATTTTAGATTTAACTTTCAAATTTCGTTTCGATAGACATCGATATTTCATTTTTACGTCATTAGAAATTTTATATTTTTAATGTTAATTTTCAAGGATTTATTTTTTCATTAAGCTTTGTGATCTCATAAAATTTCATGAAAAGACAAAAGAAATTAGATTTAAGATATGCATGATTATGGCACTGAATTATGCCATTTTTAAGAATTTTTTGTAGCATGAATTTCATTTTTTATAACAACAATTATACATTTTTAATTCAGTGAATGCATGACTCAAAATAAAAACGTATATTCCCCTTTAAATAACTGCAGTTTTCTTTAAACACAGTTAGATATTTCATTTAAGAAAATTTTTTATCCTTTTTTAAAATTCTTAAATAAATTTTCATTTATATATTTTATCACTCGGTGATTTTAATTGTCATTTCATGCATAATATATATATATATATTGTTCTTGAAAAAAATCGTTTTAATAATTTACAGCAGAAATTTTTTTCATACCGACGAAATCCACGTTTGCGTCAAAGGGAAATTACGTAAAGTGAAATTTACGTTAAGTGAAAGCGAAAGTTTCCTTTGAATGACAACATAAATTAGCATTAACAGAATGCTCTATCAAATAAATAATTCAAACCTACTGTTCTCCATATCGAATTTTCAAACATAGGAGTAATTTTTCCAAAATATGCATTCAATCTTTTACTTACATTTTAAATTTTAATAAAAATAATTTTTTACCTTCTTAAAATTTAAATTCTACTTTTTTGACGAAATTCTTTATTCATTTACTTAAAAAAAGAGACCACCACTGAATTCTTCTTACAATAGACTGGGCTATTATCGTCATAAAAGCAATACTCATCGAAAACTATAACTTCCATATGAGAAACCTAATATTGTAGTTTATATTAAATGCTTCTGTCGTTTCCGACTAGTATTTCAACTTTCCGGCTTTGCAACACTAGCTACAATACCTAAGTTACATATTACTTCACTTATATGTTATAGTGCTTTTTTTACGCTAATTTTGCATATTTTTTGATTTTTCACTCTTAAAAGAACAGGTTTGTTTCATTCATATTATAAATGATTAATTATATTATTAAAACTTAATTTTCAGGATAAAAAATTGTAAAAGTTAATTAAATAGTTTGAAATAGTAATAATAATAAATATATAAATATTTTATAAAATAAATATTATATAAAATAAATAATGCAAAAAATTGTATGATTATATACACTGAAACATATACTTTTGAAATCTTATTTTGTATTATATTTTACAGGTACATTTATTAAATATGCCACATAAATTTTTAATTACTTTGATTTATAAAAATCATCTATTCATGGCGTAATTAATGATGAGTCTTATATTGAGACTGTCATTAAATTTTAATTTCAATTTTGAGTGTACGATAAAATATGTCGCCTCAGCAAAATGCTTGAAAAAATTATTTTTGTTAAGTGTCTTCATATTAACATTTTAATAAAACCGTCATGATTGAGACGCAAATTTTGACACATATCGTCAGGAGGTTATACATAAATCTGATTTCTTCAATTTTATGCGTGCATCCAACAATATCTGAAGAAATATCAGTGAGTTTTAATCGTGCTAAAAGCAATTTTCACAGAACTGAACCCGAAATGAAAAGTGACATACATTTCAATGACATATAATAAACTAACGGCATACCTTTATCACAATCCACCGAAGCGAAAATTCTCTCAGTAGATATTTCGTAGTTCACTTGCTTTAGTTCATCCCACAGCTAGCCACATATTACATGCACACTTTCATTTTCAAAGACTGCAATCTCTGATAATTTATGTGAGAGCAACACGTGCAGCACAACATGCAATACTAATAAAATCACGCACAATATCCGGGAACAAAATTCCTTTTATCCAACGGTACATATCTCATCATTTATAATATATATATATATAGGTATTTATATATATATCCCGTAAAATATTATATTAATCTTATGTACAATCACACAACACCGATCTATCTACATATGATACACACAGATGTATAATTTTTTTTTTTTTTGTACAGTGGTCACTTTCTGAGATAGCCAGTGGTCATTGGTCGGCAAGATATCGGAGCCGGCAGCTATTTATTTATTTTTTTTGACAGACACTTTTGCCGAGCCGTCCGCTCCCGAATCGGGCACCGACGGAGACTGCGGAACGGAGAGCCGATGCTCTACCCGACGGAGAAACGGTGGGTCGGGAGTCTGCGCACAGAATTGGGGGCACGTGCACAAATCTCACGAGCGAATATTTTAGGTCTCTCATCCGCTTCTTGTATTAGTAAAAAATAATAATTTTGTGCAGTCATATTACAGAAATTCAGCCAAGAGTACAGGGCTGCCCAGAGACTTTACGGGGCATGGGGCAAACTTCTCTTGGGGGGGGGGGGGGGGCAAGAAAAATAAAAAATGGAAAGAGACGAAAACACACATTCAAATTAAATTACTCATACTTCAAATTTTATTACATGAATGATTAACATAATTATTATTTTTCATTGCACTGCTCTCTTTTTATATTCTCCAATAAATATGACATCTTCCATCCACAAAGCTTTTTTGCTATCTATTTTAGTAGTTAGTAGATACTGTCTTCAATTTATTAGAGAGAATGTAATTTTATAGGACTAAACAGTTATATTTTTCAGTAAAACTTAAACGCGTATTTTTCAGAAGACTATTTTGGAGTAAGAGAAATGTAATTAATCGAATATATATATTTTTTTATATATATTTTTTTTTTTTTGGGGGGGGGGCCTTTTTTCAGGAGATTATTTTGAATTTTGAAGATTCAGAATTTTCTTTTGGACGAAATCTAATAAATTAATTATTTTTTTATTTTTTGGGGCCCCTCTGGCAGTTAGGGGCCTGGGGCAAAGTGCCCCAGTTGCCCCCCTCTCTGGGCGGCCCTGCAAGAGTGCATTCAATATTTATTTCTTTTTCCTTAAAATCTTCTTTGAGGATTCATGCAAATTCATGGGCGCGATGGCCAAATTAGCAAGGACAGTGGGCCAGTGATCTGAATGTCTCTGGTTCGATTCCCGTCGCTGAAAATCCATCGCCGTGTACACTAATGGTGACTGGTGCACTTAAAGTCCGTCGTGGCTGCAAAGTCCTCCAAGTTCTTAAATTTATCTCTGGAGGTCCGAAGTGGAGTGTTCTGGTCTCGGCAATTGACACGGTTCTATGTTACGGAACCGGCTTGTAGGGGGTAATCTATAAGGTGTCCCCTTAAATAAATAACCAGCAGTCACGGCTACAAATGTAATGGATTAGGTTCTAAAATTGCCATACGTAACAACAACAAAAAAATAAGACTAACACAATAATCAGAACCTCCAGGGACCGTCAAAATTATTAAATTACTAATTGTATGGAGTAATATTACAGAAATTTGGCGAAAAGTGCATTCGATATTTATTTTTCTTTCCTTAAAATCTTTATTGCGGATTCAGACAAATCCAAAATGCAAAATAAGGCTATCACAATATTAGAACCTCCAAGAAACATCGTAATTATTAAAAATAATAATTGTGTGCAATCATATTACAGAAATTTGGTGAAGAGTGCATTCGATATTTATTTATCTTTCCTTAAATACTTTTTGCGGATTCATACTAGTCCAAAATGCAAAAATAAGTCTATCACAATTTCAGAACCTCCAACAACCATCGTAATTATTAAAAATAATAATTGCGTGCAGTCATATTGCATAAATTTGGCGAAGAGTGCATTCGATATTCATTTCTCTTTCCTTAAATCATTATTGTGGATTTATACAAGCCCAAAATGCAAAAAAATAAGGCTATCACAATTTTAGAACCTCCAAGAACCATCGTAATTATTAAAAATAATAATTATGTGCAGTCATATTACAGAAATTTGGTGAAGAGTGCATTCGATATTTATTTCTCTTACCTTAAACTTTTATTGCCGATTCTTACAAATACAAAATACAAAAATAAGGCTATCACTATATTCAGACCCTCCAGGTACAATCGTAATTATTAAAAATAATAATTGTGTGACCATAATAATTATTAAAAATAATAATTGTGTGCAGTCATGGTACTTACATTTGGTGAAGAGTGTCTCCGATATTTATTTTTCTTTCCCTAAATCTTTATTGCGGATTTTTACAGTTCCAAAATGCAAAAATAAGGCTATTACTATATTGAGAACCTCTAGGAACCATCGTATATATTAAAAATAATAATTGTGTGCAGTCATATGACAAAAATTTGGCGAAGAGTGCTTTCAATGTTTACTTAAATTTCATTAAATCTTTATTGTGGATTTTAACTAAGGCTTTGTTCCTCGTTGTCACAATTTTAAAAACTTCCAGGGACCCTCCCTATGAAAATCTTCTTTTTCTACTTTCGCAACCATCACATAACCTTGAAGATGAACTCTACTCAAACACTAATTCATCGTCTTCCAGACGCAATGAAATCGCACACTGCTTTTCGCAATTACATTGGATGGTCGGTTGCTGCTGGTGAACCACTGGTCACCGTTGCGGTCATCTTTTGCTAGGCAAGGACTCCTTATGTCCTCACCCACATTTTAGAAAGTTGATTCCAAACGACTACAAACATCCATGACAATAGGTTTTCACATTGAATTTCATTGTTGCTCTAATAACATTTTCACAGCCGACACTTTGGGCAACGCATTGATGCAACAGAAACTCAAATCACCTGCAGCTGCTCCAATTTTTGTGCAGTACTGCTAAAATAACTCCATCAAAACTGTATGTCAAAAATATTTAGCAAAGTTCCACAAGTAACGAAATTAAATATTTTTCATGACTCTGTTTTGAAAATTTAATGCATTTTGTAGTTTATCTTTCTGCACTTTATAGGTTCCAATATTCATTAAGTGATGACCTATCACAAAGTAAAAACATAACGTAAAAATAAAGAAATCTTTGTTGAATCACTTTAAGTATTCGACAGCTTATTACTTAACTTTCTTCACGTCTCCTATCAGCAGCTTTGAAAGATGTTGGAATTTTATAAGTTGCATGTTCTAATGACCAATACAGTGTACCATACCTAAATGATGTTTAACAGAAGACAATGCTGAATATGGGCAACTGTCAGCTATCATGTTAATGCAGGAGCTTCTGTCACGTCTATAAAATAATGCTAATAGTTAAGTTGGCTGAAAATAACAAACTGTTCGAACATTTTCTAGTATATATAGATCCTTGATACATTTTATCTACCAGGAAAGAAACATACACATAATAGGATGATTTTATAGTTGAGATAGAAAATCTTCAATTTTTTTTTTAACGCGGTAGGTACTTGGGGAAATTGACCCGTCCACATCGCGAAATTGTTGTGTACTTAATTAAGCGTGCACCGTGTAGGTGAACCAACACTGTGTATGAAGGGACAGCACGGGAACGTCCATGCCTCATTACGGATTCGAACCCGAGACTATCCCCAATACGATGCGAGCGGTATCTTCATACGTTTGGCAGTAACAGTTTTACGCCATGCTGGTGCGTCAAATATCGAATTCTCTAAAACGGGTAAAGGAAAATTTTTTACCCCAGACGAATTGTCTGTCGGGGTTGTCGGTCGAAAACCTTGCATCAAATATGGTTCTGCAAATTCCCCTTCAAAATTTATGGGGAGATTAATAACTATAGATCTCTATATCGCTATAGATCTATAGAGATCTCTAAAGATCACTATAGATCTCTATTCTTCTAGGGATTTACTAAACGTATAAGATAGCTTAGTGATAAAAGTGTATTAGAGTCATTTCCCCTTTGGCGAATGTTTTAATTTTATATTGGTTAGTCCAATTATTTGTCGGGGTTGTCGGTCGAAAACCTTGCATTAAATATGGTTCTGCAAACTCCCATTCAAAATTTATGGGGAGATTGATAACTATAGATCTCTATATCGCTATAGATCTATAGAGATCTATAAAGATCACTATAGATCTCTATTCTTCTAGGGATTTACTAAACGTATAAGATAGCTTAGTGATAAAAGTGTATTAGAGTCATTTCTCCTTTGCCGAATGTTTTAATTTTATGTTGGTTAGTTCCTTCAAATTTATCTGCTGTAGTTATTTTCGGAGTTTTAAAAAGACCTTACCTTACCACAACCTTATAGTCACGACAATTTGTAGAGTACTACAAATTTATGCGAATTAAGGATATTTTTTTAATTGCTCTATTTTAAAAGGCAGTATTTTAGGATTCAAAAACAGCTTCACTTTTCTTCCTACGATTATTGGATGAGAACGTATGGCCAATTTAATAAACCGAAAGCCATATTAAAAGACCGGAAGAAGCATCTTCAAATGCATTTTCTGAAAAACTAATTTTACAGTTACTCTTATAAATGAGAAAGCTAATCATTTAAAAAGTTTTCAATATATTTCGATGAAATTTTTCAGTAGTGTTTTACGTATTACTAACTATGTTTTGACCTAAAAGCAAAGCTATATGTGTTCATTTAATCATTCATAGGTACTTGTACTCATAAGTAGATAATTTTTTTTTTAAATGAGTGTTTTTCTCATTTCTTTTGGAATATTTCAGGGAGTATTGAAAATATTCTAAAACTTTTACTTCGGAACACATGTAAATGTCTCAGTAGTATATAGTACTATGTTTTGAACTAAAAGCTAAACTATATGTGTTGATTTAATCACTATACAGGTACCTGCACTTTAAAAAGATTATTTAAAAAAATCAGTTTTTTTTTTTTTTTTTTTTTTGAATGTTTCAGTGATTTTTAGAAATACTAGCCGCTGCGCGACCAGCATAGTCGCTTTTAGTTTTATATTTTCTTTTTCAAAACAACTCAACTGAAAGAAACGTATGTAAGGAATGTTACTATTACCTGTCATCATAAATATACGTTGTTAAGTGGTAGTGCAATCTCAGCCAAAAAATTTATAATCATTGCAAAATTCTCCATAAGGCTGATTCTAAAACATTGTTATTAAAAAAACATAAATTTTCATTACTTCAGAACAGAGTTAATTATAATACTGAGAAACCCAACACCAATGATTTTAAAAATTACAGCCCTCTCTGTATGTAATTTTTTTCAAAATTAAGATATCTACCCTTTATCATTACATCCACTAAGAAATTGTTAGAGACAAATTTGTTTCACTAAGAAAGGAGTAAAAATTCAGCAAGTACTAAAATATAGCGTGGATTACATCACTCTCTATATGTACTAATGTTCACAATTCAGATATCTACACTTAATCTTACCGAATAAAAAATTATTGGGAAAATTTCTTCACTTATAAAATGGAGTAATATGATATTCCTCAAACTTCTGGATATACACAGTTGAGTATTTCAGAAAAAGGAGATACTACAGTGACAGAATCAAAAGAACGGACTCTAGATAAACCTACATACAACTGTTCATGACTAAACACTGGATTTGATAGGTCTAAACATATTTTGTCAAAAGTTTGTCCTCTTACTTACATTTAGAAAAACCGATGAAACAAAAGAATAAATTATCTCGTGGATAAATTAAAATTATTCACGTGTAAAATACAGCAACTAAATTGTTCCAAATTACGTGCTATCGTCGAACAGCTACACACACGCGGTTGGCCGCTAATGTTTACATATGGTAGTGGCAGCCGTTGCCATTCGGAGTGAAGAAATATCGTCGATTTTTGAGCCGCATACCTACGCGTTTTATATACATAGATTGTAAAACTTACCTGTGTTCTTAAGTAAAATATTTACAATATTTCCAAAATCACTAAAATATACGAATAAAGGGGAAAAAACAATGATTTTTTTTAAAAATTATCTTTTTATAAGTGCTGGTACCTGTAAAATGATGAAATTAACACTTTTCGCTTAGACGTTACTTCAAATCATAGTTAGTAATATGTAAAACACTATTGCGAAATTTCATTAAAATACATTGAAAACGTTTTAAATGATTAGCTTTCTCGTTTACAAAAGTAATTAGAAAATTAGTTTTCTCGAAAACGCATTTAAAGAGGCTACTTTTGGTCTTTTAATATAACTTTCGGTTTATTAAACAGGCCATAAGTTCTCATTCAATGATCGCACGAATAAAAATAAAGCAGTTTTAGAATCCTAAAAGATTGGACTTTGAAATAGAGCAATTAAAAAATTTCGAAACTTTGCTCCAAAACAGCTATTTCAACGTAGGTTAGACACCTTAAGTAAAACAAAGCAATATTTTTAATAATTACAAGATAAAAAGAACTTTTTATAAACCATGTTTTTAAATTTTCCGTTGAATCATATAAACTTGACAATTCTATGTATTAATAAATACTTTAAAAATTTTTTTTGGATAAATTATTCCATCAACTAGAAAGAAAATGACGTTAATTGTAAGTTAACTTGCATTTAACTTTTCGTTCCCATTCCGGCCAATAGATGGCTGCACGAGTCTACAAAATAAAATTAAAACTGAAAATAACTGAAAATTAATTTAATTCTGCTTAAAGATGGCTAAAAGTATTTAAAAAAAGCATTGTCATCGCGTTCTGAGCTATTCTAAAAGTTTCAAATGTCTAGCTAGTCGGGAAGTTAGTTAAAAATCGATTGCAAGATTTGTACTTGACAAACACACACACAAACACACAAGAAAGCAAGTTAATAAAAACATGGTAAAAAATTGACAGGAAAGTAAAATTTTAATCATGATGCGTTCATCTTAAAAAGTTTGAAAATAAAAATTCATTTTAAAAGATAAAGCTAGTAAATTAAAAATAACAGAAAAAACGCGAATTAAATTTGTCAAAAGCTGCTCTTTATTTACATGAAGAATGAAAGAAATATATCTATTAAATATTATATTTACACGCTCGCAATACGCTCATGAACATGTATCTTGTTATATACACTTCCCTCGTTTATTTGATTGATCACTCATATGAATGCTCTCCGAAATCTTTATTTTCCTATAAGTAGATCACTGAAACTAAATTTCTGAGTATCTCCCTCCTTTTTGCAATACACCATTACACGACATTTCACAGTCGATTTCCTTCCCTGAAAAATAGGTGAATGAAGAACAAATGTTGAAACAGATGCAATCTTGTTAATGTTGTTTTCATAGACAGATATTCCGG
This sequence comes from Dolomedes plantarius, assembly GCA_907164885.2. Lineage (NCBI taxonomy): Eukaryota > Metazoa > Arthropoda > Arachnida > Araneae > Dolomedidae > Dolomedes > Dolomedes plantarius. The sequence goes on along the minus strand of OU015492.1, from coordinate 2,910,540 downwards.
GAATTTCATGGTTGACGCTCGCATCGTTTATAAACGTTAAGGTAACTGTACTTTGATAGGTAAATGGTTCAAAAAGCAATGCAAAATGCCCTAATAATATTTGAAATGCAGATTAACGTTGATTTTGTTTCCAAAATTGGAGCCTGATCTTTATAAGTAACAATGTGATTCTCCCTTACTGGGAAGCAATCATTTAGCCTACCCTAATGGTTTTAAGAATATTTTCTAGATCAGTATCTTAGCTTACTGTTCACATTTCTAAATTTAACTTCTCGAGTCGGTTGTTCTCACAAAAGTATCATAATTCATCCCCTCAACAAAGAATGCGATAAAAATATGCTGGTTTTTTTCTCTCTTTTTCGTAACAGGAGTTTATTTGTGGTTGAAGGCAAAGAATAATGTAAAAAAATAAAATATGTTCATCATTAAGTCAGAGATATTCTATGAAAATTATTAACACATACACATTTCCTTTAATTCTTAAATTCTCTGCTGGGGTACCAGATATATCTTTTTTAGTTTACTATAGTGGTTCTCAACCTTTTTTTTGCCTGCTCCTCCTCTTTGGAGGAACTTCTCTCCCCCCCCCTAGGCATATATATATATATACTATATACATATACATACATACATATATATATATATATATATATATATATATATATATATATATATATATATATATATATATATATATATATATATATATATATATATATATACCTATATATATACCTATATATACCTATATATATGTGTGTATGTGTGTGTGTGTGTGTGTGTGTGTGTGTGTGTGTGTGTGTGTGCGTGTGCGTGCGCGTGTGTGTGTGAATGTGTAACGTAAACAACCCTAGTGAAATACGTTCTTCACCTATTTTTTGGAAACCCTCGCCGCCCCCCCCCTGAATACCCCTAGGGGGTGCCCCCCAGGTTGAGAATCACTGAACTACAGTAAAAAAATTGCAGATCATGGGCGTACAGATCAATGTGGAGTGTTTCTGATATTATTTAGGAAATAAAATAGCGAATGTCAGTTTAAAAGTATTTAAAAAAGAGATTATGTTATTGTGACATTCAATCAGAAATAAATGTTATAAAACTTAATGCCGGTAAAACAAAGCCGTCAATATCTCAAAATTACCGAAATGTTTCGATTATGTTCAAAAGTTCAACGCGCAGAGCTGAAAAAGACCAAGTTTTCGGAAGTTTTTGTTCTCAGCATGTAACGCAATTGCAACAGGCTTTCGTAAAATTTCCTACATGGAAGTTATTCTTCCTTTGGCATATGAAACTAATCATATATATATATATATATATATATATATATATATATATATATATATATATATATATATATATATATATATATATGTATGTATGTATATATGTATGTATGTATATATATATGTATGTATATATATATATATAGATATGTATATATTTATGTATGTATGTATGTATATATATATGTATATATGTATATATATATGTATGTATATATATATGTATGTATGTATATATATATATGTATGTATGTATATATACATGTATATATATATGTATGTACGAAGCAAAATATCAATACACCGGGAATGAAGAAAGCACTCTTGTATTCAGTAAAAAAAAAATTCCAGATAATGTTCAGTTGTAACGTAATATATAAGAAAATTATTAAAAAATGCTTAAATATACTAAAATTAATAAACTTGAAAAATCCCCAGAATTTGGTTCTAAAATATTTTTTTTTTAAAAACGTACAAATTCTGACTACATTTCAACATATTATTGGCTCGAAAACATTAAAGAATTCTCCATATTAGGTTAATAAATTAAATGATACGTGAAAATTAAGAGAAAAAATGCAAATCAGATTCTGCTACATTTTAACAAATCATTGGTTTTAAAAACAATCAAAGAATTCTCCATATCATACTAATATAATAAATGATACGAGAAAATTTGCGAAGAAAAAATGAAAATCACATTCTCCCACATTTTAACATATTATTGGTCTTAAAAATATTCAATGAATTCTCCATATTAGGCTAATACAGTAAACGATATGTGATAATTAACGAAGAAAATAATGCAAATCACATTCTACTACAATTTAGCTTATTACTGGTCCTGAAAACATTCAACAAATTCTCCGTGTTATTGTCATAAAGAAAAGAATATGTGAAAATTAACGAAGAAAAAAAGATTTTATAAATAAACAAACATGAAAATTGATAAATAATTCATTTATTGTTATCTGTTTTTGTTTTGTTTTTTACAATTCAATGAGAAAAGTATATCGATGTACGATGACTAGATCTTAATTCTTAAGACGAAATGATGAAAGACATTTATCAATACAACATTTCCCTTGTTTATTTAATATATTTTGTCCTACAGATAAATTACAATAAATGGATTACATGTGAACAATATACTTCTTGCAGGAGATATTGTACAATCGCTTGCTGCTGTCATTCAAGTGAGTATAAAAACTTAATGTTGAAACATTAGTCTTTGTTTTGTGCTGTAATAATCTTCCAGTGACATTTGCTCTTACACAAATCTTAATCTCTTCAACGAATGCATCATTATATCATGTATGACAAAATTTTTATTCATAGATTACATCTAAATCCTTGTAATTCCATTTAGAGGATTGCTATTTGTCTTATTCGTCTTTCCATTTTCTATTGTTTTCCCCGGCCACGGATCTAAATTGAAAACATCCTAAAAGTATGTTGAGCTTTACAGTTTCTCAAGGCTAGCTTAATAAGAAGGAAGCATATATTTAGAAATAATTTTAGTGAATTCCTCGAAAAGGAAACTTTGTTTTGATAAAGACAAATTGTGACTACATTTTATCATATTATTTGTCCAAAAACATTCAACGAATTCTCCATATTAGGCTAAAAAAATAAATGATACGTGAAAATTAATGGACAAAAAATGAAAATCAGATAATACTGCATTTTAACAAATCATTGATTTTAAAACCAATCAAAGAATTCTCCATATTAGGCTAATAGAATAAATGATACGAGAAAATTTGCGAAGCAAAAATGAAAATTACAATCTCCCACATTTTAAGATATTATTGGTCTTAAAGATATTCAGTGAACTCTCCATATTAGGCAAGTATGATGTTACTGGTAAAAACATGCCTCTATTTGTTTAATACATACGGTAGGTGGTAATTGTCTCCCGGTTATCCTCAAAGAAATGTTCTCAATTCCAATAAGTTTTCCAATAAACATTTTCAAGATACAAATATAAGATTTTGCTTATTGCTTTCACGATGTACGTAGTAACTCTTTCCAAATAGGAATCAGACTTCAGGAATTATCAATCTAAGTGATCCGACATCGTGATACCAAACATCTGGTTAAGCTGTATCACGCTAACTCAGCTGTTTTAAACTATCAAAATAACCCACATAACTCACATAAACAAATAATTATACAAGTGAGTGAACTAACGATTTCTGTGTTTTACCTACAATGGTATGGTTCACTGGCTTGTAGTTTTGTTAAGCAACGCTGGAGAGAGGTGATAAGGAAAAAGAATACAAGTTGATCATAGAGAGAGAGCTCCAGAAAATCCAGAGGAAAAAACAAACAAACAAAGTACTCTCCTACCGTAACAGAATAGAGTACAACAGGCAATAACCCTCTACGATCATTCGAAAAACATGATATTCATTAATAACATAATTTGTCAAAGGATTATACAGTGAGGAATCGACAGGTTATCGATTCATGATGGCGCACGCGATAGAGTTCACTAACCAATTTGGAAACAGTTTGGCACGCTACCAAGGACTAAAGTATTCACTTAGAGGGAATGAAGGTAAACTGATAGGCATTTTAATCATTTTATGCGTCCAGTCTTCGATAAGTCATGGCATACCTTTCTCCTTTATTTACTCAAAATAAACGTTCGTCTCTGTCTAAAATTAGATGATTATCTTAATAGAGAACTCAGGTGCGTTTAAAGTTAAGATTACTGTAAATTTAACTTTCACATTTTAGCTACGCGTTTAGATTATTTCTTTACTGTTCATTTTCAGCAAGAAAAATATTCAGAACTCCAGTAGATGCAACGATTTTATCCTTAACAAAGTCGCCAGGCGATGGCCGAATTGCTAGGGTGCTGGCATTCGGTACCAGAGACTTTGAGTTCCGGTCCCACTGTCAGCATGGATGTTTGTACCCGGACGATGGACGAATGGCTAGGGCGCTGGCGTTCAGTACCAGAGTCTTTGAGTTCCGGTCCCGCTTTCAGCATGGATGTTTGTAGCCGGGCAATGGCCGAATGGATAGGGTACTGGCATTCGGTACCAGAGTCTTTGAGTTCTGGTCCCGCTGTCAGCATGGATGTTTGTAGCCGGGCGATGGCCGAATGGCTAGGGCGCTGTCATTCGGTACCAGAGTCTTTGAGTTCCGGTCCCACTGACGGCATGTATGTTTGTAGCCGGGTGATGGCCGAAAGGCTAAGACGCTGGCATTCGGTACAAGAGTCTTTGAGTTCTGGTCCGACTGTTGGTATGGATGTTTGTAGCCGACCGAAATCGGCTTTAAGCAGTAGGTCCCGGTCTAATGAGTGCTCGTATAACACCAAAAAAATGACTGCAGCGCTACCTACCAACCAACCAAGTTTTATACATGCCCATTCCCGCATTTGGCGTGCAGGCTACAAACAACTAACATCAACTTACCGTCTAACATATCCCAAGACTTTATACGCGCCAATTTTGCGGAGGATTTGAGTGCATTTTCTTGATTTGGAATCGGGCATGATGTTTTCCTTGTCGATGTACGTATATACTATTGATAGATGAATGTCGGGAGTGATGAATAATGTAGAGAACGACATGTTTAAACGCTTTATACATTTTAAAATAAGGAAAACCTCAATCGTACCAAATGATCATCTATGCAAAAAAATTCTAATTTCTTTAGCCCTAGGCCTGTAAAAATAGGGATCAGATGTCTCTTTTCCCTTCGTTTTAGAGAGAATTTTTCTCGATTAATTTTTTATTTGAATGAATATATTCTAAACTTTATTTTAAAAAAATTAAAAGTTTTTCCTCGTTTTCGAGACCACGACATACATACAATATCACTTGTATCGTGGTATGAACAATAAATACCATCTAACTTCACACTCGATTACACTATCTCCCAAAAGCTTAACCTAATACAAAATAAATCAGATAAGAAAAGAGTTCATACGAAAACATCTCTGTATATAAAGCAAGCATACATGGCTGACAGCAGAGCGTAGATAAATCTGATCAACCACAGTTCACATACTTCTCTTAATGTACAATAGCTTGAGTAGTAGTTTGAGAAGCAGAGCCTCTTTTGCTTAAGTATTACTAAACGTTAGTTGCAGCACAAAAGCTACATATCCCAGTCTTCAGTCAGAATTAGGTTATTTTTCCGATTGCATATAAAAATGCCGTTGATATATTAGATTGCCCAAAAATAAGGGAATTACGTGAAAATGTTTTTGGCAGAGAAGTACATTTATTTTACTAGCTGTTTAGCAAGCAACTTCTACTGGCAGAAGTGGAAAAGATCTGAACAAAAGAAATTTATAGAATGCAAATACTTGTTAGATGTTACACGGGAAGAATTAAATTAAGCAAAGCGTCTTTTGTTTCCTCAGGGCTTTCATAATTCACCGCAAGGAAAATTAAAGAGATACTTTCTTTTTGCAATACGCTATTTTACTGCATAGTTAGATTTGTATGCTTATAGCGTAATAGGCGGTAATAGAAATGCTAAAAATTCCGTTTGGACTGCATTTCATTCTTAAAGCATGATTTTTTCCTCCATTCGTTGTCGATAATACAGTGAAACTTCTCTAGCCGGCCACCGTTATTCGAATTCCATCCCTCTATACGGCCTAGGAACTTTGTTCAGAAGCGATTCAATACACCATAGAGCCAATGTTATGGAAAAAACCTATTTTCGTTGGCCACCCCTCAAAACGGGCGCTATTTTATCGGAAGCAAAACTGGCACCCATAGAGAAGTTTCACTGTAATGAAAGTTTCCAATAAGACAATGATTAGAAAATTCAACCACATAATTAGGAGGGTTTACAATAGGGATGCAGATTCTGTTGTTGTTGTTGTTGTTGTTGTTGTTGTTGCTAAGCCCCCTGGACTAGAAAACGCTAGCCCAGGTCCATGAGGATCTGTTGTGTGAGCAAATGGGAGGCAACAGAATTCTGGTCTTCTGCAAGCATGCTGACGGGACTACCTAAGCTGTCTACAATGTGGGAATGATTCGCTGGAGCAGCAGAACAGGAGCAAAGAAGACCTTTGTAGAGATCTCGAACCGCATACTTTTTGTATGGCCACTCCGAAGACGATCTAGGACAGACTTTATTGGTCTCAAACCTCTAAAGAGCAACGCCAGATCAGAGTGCTTGGCCGCATACCAATGATGAGCAGGAGGCTGTCTCCAAACACTGTACATATAGCCTGGTCTTAAAAACGGATCCAGCCTCCAATGCAGTAAGGACATCAAAGAGGGGCGAATCCTCTAAACAGCCCGATGCAGATTCTATTGGGCACTAATGTTGTATTAACTTTATAATCGGGGTTTATTTCATATTAAGCATTAAAAAAAACCTCAAGTACCGAGCATGATTTTGACCCTTCTAATTGTAAAGTGCCGTAACCACCTCCTTAAATGGAAACGCAGACAAAAAAAATTTCAGAACGTGATATGCTTGGAAAACCAAGAAAAAATCTATTGGGCGTTAAAACATCGCTTTTTTACGACTCGAAGAATGCTATTCCAGCGCTCACTGAACATGACTGCTCCATTATTTTCAGCAAATGGGATCTCACATGCTGCAAAAACTTTCCAAACTTCCGTTTATCAGTTAAATGCCTTAAAACCCAATATTTGACATTTCAGATCGTGCTATACTTCATGATACAGAATCTGATTAGTGAAAAAAAAGCAATATTTTCCATTGCATTCGCAGTAGAGAAAGTTGACCGATGTGTGATGTGTTACAGATCATTAAAATTATTACGTGATTCAATTTTTCTCTGTTCAGCAATTTTAGGCTTACACACATAGGCGTAGCGAGCTTCTAACTTTTTTTTTTTTGGGGGGGGGGGAGCACGAATTGAATTCAATTAAGACCCTCCTCAGTGCATTGACTGCCGGGCGGTCCTTAAAATATTAAATATTATGATTTTTTAAAAATTGAAGAACAATAGAATAGATGTTTGAGTAATATTCAAAAGTTATACGAGAAAAAAATATAAATAAAATGAGAAAAAAAATATAGCATCGAATTTTTGTTATGGATTATATCATTGTTAAAAAATATGTTAAGGCTAAAGACATAATCGGAATCTTCAGTTTCACAGTTTGAAAAAGCGGAGAAAAAACCAACTTTCTTAAAAGTTTTCTACAATTTTCCGATGTTAACTGAACTTATATTAACGTTTTAATTTATTTCAAGTTAAGTTGGGGGGCACGTGCCCCCCCCCCGACGCTACGCCTATGCTTACACATGCATGAATAGTACAGTGTATTCCCGATCATCTGGGTCAATGGGGGGGAGAGTAGTACGAATAATAAAAAAAACGGATAACGTGATTTCTTTTAAATTTGATTGTATTTTCAAAATACAATACTACACTTGCTTTTCTATTTTATTAAATTAATTAAGGTGTGTATTTTTTGTTTTTTTGTTTTAACGAATCTTTTATATGCATTTTAATATCCCACGAATTTTCCTAGCATGATATGACATCATTGTATTCATAATCCCGGGAAATTAAAGAAGCGTTATTTTAGTACAGTATCGCATCTTTTGTCAAATATTGAAAACTGTTATTAAAAATCTTGTTTTTTATGTATGTATGTCGAAAGAAATTTTCCTGCAAATTTTAATAAATTAAGTCGATATTATTTTGGATAAAGATTTCAGATTTTTAACCTTCTTAAAACCTACGTAAAAACTCAATTTCGTCAAAGTACGTAAAACCTTCATTGTTATACGTGAAAGAAGTAACTGAATTTCAGATACTCAACGACGAATTAATTCATCAGTTTCACGCGGAATTAAACAACGCGCCATAAAACAGAACAGTTTTCATAAGAGCCCTTTAGTGGCAGGATATTACAGATAATTTTACTTATAATTAATGTAACTTAAATTCTAATTTAAAGTCATGGCTCCAATCTATATAGAATTTTCTCTTTCTAGACGATAAATGTTTTTAATCTAGTTTTTCTCCATTCCAAATTAATCTCACTGCAATGAATATATTAGAAAAGAGCAAAAATTTTAACGATGATTCAAAAGTACTATTTCATTTCCAATTAATTTTAGTACATCGAAATTAATTAATTTTTAGAAAGATTGGATTTCAGCAATCATTTCTCATTTCTTTAAATACAGTCACAGAGAGACGTGACACATAAATTTTCATCACCGTAAGCATGCCTAAGATTAATTAAATGTTTGATTTGTTTTAGACAGATGGTGGATTATAAATAAACATAATAGTGAAGACAGAATGAGTTTTTATGACCTCTGAAGTCAGTGCGTAAATAAATATCTATTAACAGAAAGTATATTAAAATTATTTTTAAAAAGTCAATAGGGTACCAAGGTATTTCAATTTTTTATGATAATCTAATCCTTGTAAACATACATTCTAAATTAAATATTTCCCCTCACATGCTAATCATCGATGCGTGGTGTAAAAAGATCTTAGATCAGTTGTGTATTGTTTCAGCAGTAAAGCAAATTAGCTATATATAACAAAAACTACCGCCCACACAGAGCCTGACTAAGGCAGGGGCATACGGGGCAGTTGCCCCGGGCCCCCAAATCGAATAGAAAGTTAAGTAATAAGTATTAAGTTCTTCATTACTGAAGTAGTGAAGCAGAGGGGGGCCCCCAAAGAAGTTTTTGCCCCGGGCCCCAATTGGGCTAAGTCGGGCCCTGCGCCCACATGGTGTAGTGGTTAGCGTTCTGAGCTACCACGCAGTGGGCCTGAGTTCAAATCCGCTTGGTCGTTTTCGTGTCGTTCCTCTCATAGGGAGCAATGCTGGCTCATTTATACAGTGCTTCCATAATAAAGCAGCCAGTAAAATAGCGTTTAATAATAACAGGTAAATGTGTGATGATAAGTGTCTTTGACAATGTCTATCTATCTATCTCTCTCTATATATATGTGTGTGTGTGTGTGTGTGTGTGTGTGTGTGTAATGTCTTAACTTTGGGGAACCTTAAACGGGGGGTTTTGTTTAGAAAAAATAGGAATTAGCAATTAAATACTAGTAATTCACGAAATATCGTCGAAAAAAGGAAACGGGGTTTTTAATAGCAAAAGTTACCAATAGAGGTCACCACCTGACGGTCGGTTTTTTTAAAGGAAGATTATTCAGATGAAGGGGTTAACGTTATATAACACAGAAAGTTAGAGAACATTCGATCTGACTCAGCAGAAAGTTTGAGCGAGATAATTACAAAGAAACTAAGTTAGTTGGGAGATATATTTCGATGGGGAAGGTTGCTGCGGCTGGCGGTCGTTTGGGTGGAGTGGTCTGGCCGACCATTTCGGAGCTCTGGTCCTATGAAGTTTAATAAATATTCATTAAAATGATTGATTCGTCTATCTTCTATCTTTTGGACCACGACTGCATTTTATCGTCATTATTATAGTACTAAAGTAAAAAAGTAAGCTTAACATATATATATATATATATATATATATATATATATCCGTAATAACAAATGCATAGAACATTCCAAAGTCACACAGCCAAAAATATACATCTCCTGGGTACAAATAGCTTTGGCCCTAGGTTTCCCTCTCTGTTAGCACTTTCTGACTCTGTTAGCAATTTCTCTGTTAGCCGCCTCATTGGCATGCTTTAGACATTTTGTCACTACCTAAATTTTGTACTACAATTCGTGTTAGACGATGGTTCTTTCCCGGATGGGTCGGTTGCCAGTCACCGCTAAAAATTTTGAGAAATTCCTCTCCCTCTAGAGCAAGGGTTCTCAAACGGTGGACGTATGGGGCTTTAGGGAATTCCAGGGGGCGGAGTATTCCCCCTGAAAGGGCAACTTGGGTAGTATACAAATATAGGTACAGTAAAACTGCGTTTATCTGGAATAACTGGGACCATAGGCTATCCGGGCAATCGGGTAATTCGGGTAATATGGATAGTAAGCAAAACAAAATCCTTAGGTAAGCAGACTTACCGTTTATTACGATGTTTTGTAACAAAATTACATAATATTGTTTACAAGACATTAAAAAATATAAAAATAACTTTTCATTTCATTTATTAACAAAGAATCGGTAAGTCTAGTAAAACTTACTTAAACTCAACAAAGAGCATTTTAATTACCATAATTTATTATACAATCTATGCAGGAACTGTACATTCATTCAAACTAAAAAGCGAATATTAGGCGTACTTGTAGTTACTTTCTTGCTATCATAGTTAAAAATTAATATCGAATGTGAACATTAAACAAAAATATTGTCTACAAATCTGATTCGGATTATCCGGATATCCGGATAAACGAGGTTTTACTGTAGATGAAGTGCACGCGTATTCCTTTTTCCAATCAAGAAATTGCTTCATCAGCGGCGTCTAAGCTAGGCACACAGGAAGCAGTCTTCGGCAGACTGTTGTCTTGAGTCGAAATTGCCAAAAGTATTCTGTATTCACCAACCAACAACACTTGGTTTCAAAAACATGAGCAAGGAGTCCCATTGATCGAGATATTATCAAATTAAATAATAATTAATTATTAAATAATAAATCATCGTACAATTGAATTTTGTATAAATGATAAAAAAAATATAAATAAAACATGTCCTAGCTCCAGAAAAAGCTTTTTGCACACAAATAACCTTTTCTCCCAGTAGGACAGGAAGAAAACAAAGTCTGAAGGCGGCCATGGTTGGAAAAGGTTGAGATACTGTTCGATAGAACTCTTCGGTTATGCCTAAAACATGAGCGAAACCCAGGTCCAACGCTACCTGTACGCTGGAAATGTATATTTTTTCTTTTAACTATATATAGCTATCAACACCTTTGCATGTTTAATAATACAAGGTATTATTTCTTAACTTTTAGATAATTAATATTTCATGACGATATTAATAGATAACCAATACCTCTTATGATGTACCTTTAGCTTATATATAAATCATAATTAACTCCACATTCATTTACTTGGTACCACGTTCACCCTGTCCTCGAAATTGAATTCTTGCAGCAGCCATATATAATGCAGAGTAAAATATATAACAAAGCTCTCTACATCCCTCTTCTAATTCCAAGGTATTCACACAATATCTCGCTCCGATATTACAAAGTATAATAATGGTATGAAGTATTAAAATCATAAATCATATTTCCGGATGGATAACTCTATTCTCTGTCATCGAATATATAATACATGGAATATTTAAAGTTAAAGCCTAAAGGTACTTTAAAATACAGAATTTACGGCCGTTAAATAAATTTTGAGAGCACTTGAAGAGCAAGTTATGAAGTGTAAACCTTTTTGTAGTCTGGAGTTCATACCTCTAATAAAATAGTTTTATCCAGGGACAAATGCAAAAGGTTTTTAAATCCACAAAACAAGGTTTATCTCATTCAATTTTAATATATTTATTTTAAGAAGAATTTTTGAGAAAGTGATGTATTGTCATTATTTTCTTACTTTTTTTTTTGGCGAGAAAGAAGAAAGCCAAAATTCAATACTGGACCTTGATCACATGGGATTTGGGCTACAGGTTTTCCCCAGTTTTTTCTTTAGTTTCCTATTTTGCGAGAAAGAGGAAAACCAAAATAAACGAAATATTTAAGACGTGCCCTCGATCACAAAGAACTTAGGCTACATGCTTTTACCATTTTTATCTTTAATTTTCTATTTAATGATAAAGAAGAAAGCCAAAATAAACGCATTTTTTGAGACTGATCTTCGATCACACGTGACTTGAGCTACAGGATTTTACTTTACAGGTTTTTGCCCTGTGTTACATGTTTTTGCCGTGTGTTACATATTTTTACCACTTTACAGGTTATATTTAAGACTGGTACTGGATCACATGTGACTTGGACTACAGGTTTTTACCTGTAGCCGAAGATATCCTTGTTTAGGAAGAAAGTCTAACAGGTCCGAAAAGTTCTGCCTTATTATTACTGAACACAAAGCAAGCAGAGGCCAGAGGTGTCGTTGTGTTTCATACAGCAGTGCTCCCCAACCTTTTAATCGCCGCGGACCGGTCAACGTTTGATAATTTTACTGCGGCCCTCTGAGGGGGGATATGACTACAATTTTAATCCATAATCTTGAAATGATTATTAAACAATAAACTAATTTAAAATAGTTACAAGATTTCTTTTGTTACAAAGGTATAAATTTGCACAATCCCGACAAAGCCGCACTAACCCGAGAGAAATACACCACAGTAAATAAAATGGAAATAATTTAATGTTCCTTGGGTGGCCCGGTACTATTTGATTCCCGGACCGGTACCGGTCCGCGGACCGGGGGTTGGGGACCACTGTCATATAGGACTTGAGCCAGGAGAAAATAAATGTAGTTAACCGGCCAGCGCAGGGTGAGATATTTTAGGCAACAGATGCAGCTTTTGCCGTGTGTAATTAATATAATAAGTTCTGTCCGCATTTCTATGCGGTATTAACCCTGGAATCAGACGAAGGACGAAGGGTACATGTGTACTGCAGCCACCAAAGTCCAAATTCTAACTCGCAGAGCTACCTGTTTGTCTTCCTTGGCAGTTTCATTGTACAGTCTTAAGTGCTTGCAGTTGCATTGCACTAGTTGAAGTGACCTTCAACTAGTTCGTTGCCTCAGTGGCTGCCTATAAACTTAGTGTTTGGGGTACATCTGTTCCCTAGGGTAACTTTCACGTTGTGTAAAATATGAGTAGCGGGTTCCACGGTTAAAGCTATAAGCTGTAATTCTTATTTCGGTTATAAATCGTTAAGCTCGACATGCCTACGACATTACAGGCGATAATTGCGGTAAAGTCCATTTACGACAGCTTTTTAATCCGATTTCACTCAATAAGCACTGTTGCCGCGACATGGTTATTATGTTCTAAAACTCCACGGCCGACATTCAAAATATGCACTTCAACTATCCATTTCTTCACTTTCACGGTGGGTAGTGAGTACACTTGACTACTTTACGAACTAAGCAATGACGTAGGTGTATTAGGGTTAAGGCTGCTTATGTACTAACCCTATTGGATTCGCTCACCTCAATGTTAACCTATGGAGAAAATGTGTCCAAGGATTGCAGACTTGGACTGAAATTTTTTTTAATTATGATCCGTAATAGAGAAAGAAATTTTACACCTTGGGGCATTTTTCGTTTTTTTAAAATGAAAATAATATTTTAAAATTAAACTCTTTTCGGAAAGAAATTTTGGTTTCTTTGATGATTAGCATTTATGTAGCTGTCACTAGCAGGCACATTTTCTCCATATGTTAGCACTGGGGTGAGTGAATCCGATAGTTTCAGTGCACAGCAGCCTTAAATGACTTCAAATTACCGTCCTACAGTTCACACCTTTCTGAGCTGAGCTCACCATAGATTTACACCCTTGGCGACTTTTTCGATTGTACTAGAAATGGAAAATTCCATATCTGGATAACCACGCCATCTAGGAGAAATATGATGGTTTCTCCGGACATGATTGTCGCCAATTTTGTCTCCACATTTCTCGAAAATTTCTCCAAAGTGTCACTTAATGAAATATAAAGCTCAAAGACAACCAATAAACGTCATTTAACGCAAAACAAATATAAATTAAGTAGAAATAACATTCGAATGGGCGAAAATTCCATGTGCCCATTCGACTCAACGTTGAAATAAAATCAAAATGGAAGCCACTGAATAAATTTTAAGTGAACAATTAAATAAATCTATTCCAAATATTAGAATAAAAGAACCGTTCACATATTTTGTTTATTAATCATAAAATACTAAAAAAACCTAACATTACAGCAAAATGTTTCCTAATGTTTAAAATACATCCGTTCAAACTGACGCTGACACAATAAATGAAATGAGGCACTTAGTTCGTGTGCCAGATAGTGATTTACCTTCTTTAAATTAGAAATCTCTAGAGCGTAAGGAAAAACAATTAGATTTTGCCGGGTTAAAATGCGAAAAAAATATTTGCCAGTATTGTTTCCTCATCCGGGAATTACTTGAAATTCTCTGACAATATTGTCCCTAGTAAAATGATTTCAGTTTAAATAAGAATAAATAGCATGATAAACCTTTTTCTCAACATTTATCTATTAAATGAAATAAAAGTTGAAAACGTTAACCTAGGGTGGCCTATTATAAACTGATTTCAGATATAAAAGTAAATTCGCCGTTACGGATCAGTTTTTGTGTTTATTTTTCTAAAGACCTTACTCGCAAGCAATTTATAAAAATAGTTTACTTTTCAAAAGATTAGACATCGATGCAATAATTGAAATTTCAGTTTGTTTGTTTTTTTACTTTAATAAGTTCCTTGAAGATTTAAATCCTTTAAAAGTCTTCAAATATTTCGAAGATTAAGGATTTTTTTAAACATGAGCGTACTCTCAAGATACATGTATAATATTAAAAGTAAAAGCAGATTTTCAAATCGTTTTTAAATTTGAAAGTTCAGAGAGAGATGGATTTATTCAAAATACTTGTCTGAGATAATTATTTACCTTTCATATATGTATATAAAATGAATGATATCTCAGTTATTTATGATGTGGATAAAAAGATATAGTTAAGATCCATTCAGATGCAAATTCATTTCATTAATATCTTGTTAATCTGATGACAATTTATAGTATTCCCAACTGATAATGAAAATGGCATATTAATATTTTAATAATTGTTAATTCTTTAAGTCTTATTAGAATATTTGAAAATAAGTTAAATGCTTTAAAAATCGGTTATTATCATCAGTAATTTTGACTGAAGTACATAAACAATTTACAGTTTCTTTCCAAATTTCAAAAATTTCTAGAATATACTTTGCTTTTGGATTTTATTACTGTAAAATGTAAATGTATATTTCATTGCTTGCATACGCTGTAGGAAGTGTAAAATATAAATTTACAAACATTGCAACTGTTTAAAATATTTAAATGGTTTTAAAATTTGCATTTTCTTAAAATATTACATATTGGGCAAGTACACTTTGACAAAGTAGTGTACTTGCCCAATATTACTACAACATGAGATGATAAACTAAAAAGTTCTATATAAATACAGTAAATATTTAATTTCTAATCGGTACGTACGTATGTTAATGCAATATATGTTTTATGAGTTCCAAATAAAATACTTGATACACTCTAGAAACTGATCTAAATTTGAGATCAAATAAAACGCATATTTTAATTACATTTTAGAAAAGACGCAAAAAATTCCTCATAATTTTATATTTATTCAGCACCTAATAATTATTATTTATTCGTACCTCACAATATATAATACGTACCTCACAAAGTATATTAGATTGAGTGGTGAAACTGACTTAGCGCATAGATCATGGACATTTTTGTACACAATATATTCATTCGCTGGGTGGCTACACTGACAGACTTCAGCTCGATACAGCTAGTGTAGATCATAGACATTCTTGTAAACAATATATTCATTCGTTGGGTGGCTACACTGACGGACTTCGGCTAGATACACGACCCTTAGCGAGACATGACTCGAGATCTAAATATTCGGGACCTATCCCAAGTGGGATAGATAGTTTTACACATGAGCGATGCTTTCGATCATGATAGAAAAATTCTTAGACAAAAATCCTGAGTGCGCAATACCGAGCGGATAAACACGATGCAACACGTGCGACTATCACTGTTGGCTTCGTAACAAAATGCAATTCAGTGAAACACATTTCTGAACGAGATACAAAGCAAATCTATCACCAGCTGCCTGTCCAGTGAGATGAAGAGATTGCATATCCTTGAAACAACTTCTCTTGCCTGAGAAACGCCTTTTCCTCGTGTACTGGACTGCCAGCTGATTGTAGGGTTACTGCATGTTTCACGGAAATGCCTACTTAACAGGGTTGTGTTTTGAATCGAAGCTAGCAGCATTATCTGAAGTCTACCCTAAAAGTCAATAAGTGTGACACCCCGTTTAACTGTTCAATAAGAGTCTCCGGCTGGGATTTGCATAAGAAAACTGACAGGACCCTCACAGCTCAAAAATGACCGTGGTCATTTTATAAAATGCTGGGGCCTGAAAGTTCCGCAGAGAGATTATAAAGATGAAAGGATTAGAAATGCATTCAGTGCTTCCTATGGAGGGGCTGTCTCTCCATACAACGGTCAAACATACAACAGTTATATAGACCTTCCTTATATTGTGCTCTGTAATGTTTAATCAACTAAACCAAATATGATGACGTATTGCCGTTATCAAAACCCTCATTCTGAAAATTGTATTTATTGTTAGACAACTGCACTGCTACAAATTTAATTTCGCTGTACAAAGAGTGCTGAGATATTTATTTCTCGATCACGTAACCTTTTTTCGCATTTCATCTTATAAATCCTGAATTTTTTTTTCTAGTTTGAACTACATATCAAAAAACATTGCGATAGACCATAGATACACAATAACGTGCATCTAATAAAAACTAAATTTCAAAGTTAAAACCTCTTCTCGTTTCTCCCCTTTTCAATTAATGAGCGTCCAACTTCAATTAAAGAGTTTCGAAATTTTTATAGATAAAAGGAAACTAAAGATTACCTTCCTCTGTCCTATCAGGTAATTATAGCTATAGCATTCTGATAGTTAATGATATCTTCAAATTTTGCTCAAAAAAAAAAAAAAATTCTAGTCAGTAAAAAAGACCAAAATCGTGTGCTTAAACTAAAGTATTCTCTAGAGGAGAATGGAGCAAATATTACAAATAACGGTTACAAAGAAGTTATGTCTATGCTAGGAATGCAGCGTTTATCTCTTTCTACAACATTGATTACAAAATTTTTAAAGAAAGCCCCGGAAGCATTATAGGTGGGATTATTTCTACAGAAGGTTCACAAATGCAGTCATATCCAATGTGATCGAAGATTCACATTGCCGAATTTTTGGGACCAAATGACGCACTTCAGATTTATGGGAAGATTTTTAGAGAAGAATATTTTGTATTTTGTTAGGTATATAAAGATATTTTCGGTTTCTTAGCGGCGTCTAATAGTCCGAAAAATACGGTAATTTTTTTAAAGTAGTTATAATTCTCAACTTCCCATGTTTCGTGTCAGTACAACAAAGTTGTTTTTGTAAAATTTTATGAATAGAATTTAAAATATGACAGTAAATGATCACAATCACAACCTAGTTTGATATGGATACATTTTCAGATATTACTTTTATTATTACCCACTTCCAAAATACGCAATCCATTTCCTGAAAAGTTAGAATTTTACAAATATTAGACTACATTTCCCTGAAACATATCATTTATAAAAACAATTAATCTAATGTTAGTGACAAACAGTCTCATTGGATACATTTAAAGAATATCATCCTTTTCTCAAACAGTTTCTTTAGAATTTTCCTTTCAGAATTTTATCAACACCATTTAGCGTCAAAAGTTGACCAATGGTCAGTAAAATCGACCCAAAGTTCCGGAAAAGGTTAAAATGAGAATCGCAACATCTCGCAGACAAGAACACAAGCAGGCCCTCGAAATGTTCGGCAAGGAGATAACCTTTCGAATCGGAATAGACATTTTAACAGACAAAGAGTGTCCATTACTAGTGTCACACCCACTCATACACGTCCCACATGGATAAAATATTTAGTTTTTATGCAGCCCCTAAATTTTCCCACATTGTCCATGCTGCTCACGATCTAGCATCTCGAATACCTCGCCTTCTGGAACTTCTCTCTCTTCCATTTTTATTTTTCTTCTTTCTCTCTTATTCTTCTCTCGCCTGCATCTCTGCCTCCTTTTTTTTTCCTTCTTTGCTTCTCTCTCCCTCATCCTTTCTTGCCTTTTCTTCTTCTTACTTGGGCGTCATCCACTGAATTCTTAGCATCGGGCCACAATTCTTTGCTGCAATTTTCGTAATACGCGCTTTTTTACGTTTGTGTTTTGCATAAAGGTTCGTTTCGGCGAGAGTGTTTCAATTTGGCGAGAAGTGTACGTGCGGTGATGGGATAGTTTGGATGACGAACAACAACAGTTTGCGAGGGGGACGCTTTTTGAATAACACCCCTTCTTCCTCTGTCGCTTTCGATAACTCAGAGGAGCGCTCAGTTATCACCGAGATAGATGTTTGGGAGGAATTATGAACTTCGCCATCTACTTAAAGGATTGAATGATATCTACAACCTGATACAGGATGTCAGAAACACATATTTTTTTCGGAGTCTTACCAATAGAAAATAAATGTTCACTATTGATACAGTTACGATGCTATTTTGTACACAAGCAGAATGAGAAGTATACATTGTACGAGATACAATGTCTCGTATTATACGATTTAGAACATTGTATAATACGTGATACAATCCAAGTATAATGTGAGATACAATATCTCGTATTTTGCAATGTACTACATTGTATATGCGATGCAATGTAGAATGATATATAGTACAAGAAATAATGTAAAATGGTACATAACACGAGACACAAGAAAGTGCATTAAATCTTTTAAAATGTATTAAAAGGATTTCTTAATATCCTTAATTTATTATCAGTCAATAAATATATAAAATAAATTTTTCACTTTTGATACAGTTACGATGCTATTTTATACACATGCAGTATGAGAATGTTAAATAATGCGAGATACAATGTATGAGATACAATGGCTCGTATTATATGATTTAGTACATTGTATAATACGTGATACAATCCACATATAACGTGAGATACAATATCTTGTATTTCGAAATGTACTACATTGTATAATACGATATACAATGTACATGCGATGCAATGTAGAATGATATATAGTACAAGAAATAATGTAAAATGGTATATAACACGAGACACAAGAAAGTGCATTTAAACTTATAAAATGTATTAAAAGGATTTCTTAATTTTCTTAATTTATTATCAATAAATATATATAAAATAAATTTTCACTTTTGATACAGTTGCAATGCTATTTTATGCACATGCAGTATGAGAATGTTAAATAATACGAGATACAATGTACGAGATACAATGTCTCGTATTATACGATTTAGCACATTGTATAATACGAAATACAATAGAATGTCTCGTATTATATGATTGAGTACATTGTATAATACGAGGTACAATACAATATACAAAGTCTCGTATTATACGACTTAGTACATTGCAGTATTATACGAGATGCAATGCACATATAATGAGAGATACAATACCTCGTATTTTCTGGTATATAGTACGCGAAATAATGTAGAATGGTATATAATATGTGATGTAACACGAGACACAAGAAAGTGCATTAAAACTTTTAAAATGCATTAAAAGTATTTCTTAATTTCTTTAATTTATTATCAATCACGAAAAATATACAAACAGAATGGGCATGTTCATCTTTTACTAAGCATTTAAACAGAAAAATACTAGACATATGTAATATGAAACAAAATTAATTATTAGTTTTAAAAAGAGGATTATGGCATCTAAATTTTTATCATTTACTACTCAGCACAAAAAAAAAATGCGAATAAAGAATAGACATATCCGTCTTATGCTAAGCATTCATGACTACATTTATAATTAATCATATATTCTACGAAAAACACAAATACAGAACAAACATGTTCATCTTTTATCATGAATTTACAGAGAAAAATACTAGACATCAATCATATAAGACAAGAAAGTGAATTAAAGTTTTAAAAATGCATTTAATGTGTTTCTTAATTTCTTTCATGCATAATTAATCATTTACTTGACGAAAAATACAAATAAGAAATAAACATATCCATCTTTTACTAAGAATTATAAAGAAAAAATTTTATATCTATATTATACAGAAAGAAAGATACTATATAGAAAATACTTCGAGAAATTGCATCTCCCAAAGCATTCTAAATATAGGTAGGTCTATGTCAGAATAAATTTGTTCACATGAGCATTTTCCTAAGCACACAAAAAGCCAATGTCTAGCAGATGTGTTGTTCCAGCTTACATGACGGGTGAAATGAGATTAAAATCTAAAGAAATAAATAATTTTCTAAAGTTTGAATGGAAGAACTGTTCTAAGTCTCTAATTAGACAAAATGTATTGAGTACGTTTTCAGAAAGTCGGTACGGTGAAACCATAGAAAGCAGTTAAATCGCCGAAAATTATATTGATAATTCAAAGAAACTTAATTATTGAAAATGGATTTGGGAAGGCAGATATATTATATAATTTTGAAATTTTCTCATAACTAAATCCTACGTTACATGTTTAGGATATAAATTATATTCCTCTGAACTATCTATTACCTTATGATTAGGATTATTCCTACTTGTTAAAAGTTATAATTTAGTTGTCTGTTTACAACGTTATTAACTATTATAATGCGTTCGCGAAATAAAATTCCTTGTTTTGATTGAATTTATATAAATCACGGGATATAAGTGAGTAAACAGTTTATCAATCTACAGCACTGAAATTTCCCTCAAATTTAATCTCTTAATTGTGAAAGTATAGTTTCATGCAATTTTAATGAAAAAGCTTAGATTTTTCCCGAAGTGAAGGGGTTTATATATGTTTCAAACACTGGATTAAGACTAATAGCTCTTTTTGTATTACATTTGTTTGCACTGATAAAAGATATTAGGAACTAGATGTTAATACCCGGCTCTGCCCGGTAGCGTTGACACTAAAGAGTGTTTCAGGTATTCAGTGAATATATATATATATATATATATATATTTCAGTAACATTAAAGCCTAACCTTTTATCTCTATAATTCTGTTTTAATTTATAAGTCGGGTGGATATTAGTACGAAAACAGTTATTTTTTACGTAAGAAATGAGTTATAAAATTATTTTGAGCGTTTTCTCGAAATTAATTTTTCCATCGTTTTTCTTGATCCAAAACGTCCTACAGCAAAAAAAAAATTATCGTTTCTTACCTCTTTTGTATGTATATATGTATAAATGTGTATATATATATATATATATATATATATATATATATATATATATATATATATATATATATATATATATATATATATACACATATATATAAATGTAAATATAAATAGACAAATAAATAAATAAATAAATATGTCAAAATTTTGACGTATTTTGGTCCTTTTCTGTTTAACTGTTTATTGCTTGTCCAATTGATACAGACTGGATTTGGCGCGGTGCCAAAATCATAACGCTGGCATTCAGTACGAAAGTCTGTGGGTTCGAGTCCCACTCATGGACGTTTGTAGCCATTCAGAATCGGCTTTAAGCAGGTCCCGGTCTAATTATCTCTCGTGTAGCAAAAATTCACTGTAGTGCTTCAAACCAAACCAAACCAAAATTCGTTCCGGAGGACCATTATAGAGGAACGTAATCCTACGTTAAAAGATATGCTTAAAATGTCTTAAAATTTTTCGTACTTTATCTATAAATGTTTATAAAGGGAACATACGATGCTCATGATTGCAGATTAATTAATATTTTGCTTACATAGATATGAATTGCAAGAATTTTAAGTTATTTTTCCGTAGATCTGTAATTTAACTGTTTCAGACTTTGACATAAACATTGTATAACACTGAGAGTACTGTATTCCCCAGAGAAAGTTATTATCTTCATTTTCCAATTTACAAGATGGAAATCTATTTGTTTGTTTTTGAGTTATCATGTTGTGCGGGAATGTCCGATTTTTATCTATTTTTCCCAGCCCCCCTCCCCCCACATAAAATTTTTTTTTTAATGTAACAACTCAATTTTTTATACATTTTTCTAAGTTTAAACTGACATGTAATTATAAAAAAAATAGATAAAAGACAAAACATTTCACAACATTTTAAAAAATGACCTCCGAATGTGTACGGATACCTTTTTAAGCCAGGAAACAAATATGATCCAGAGGTACAGTGATTAATTTGAAATAATAAAAATAGCACGGAATAAATAAAGCAGCGAAATTAGGAATAAAAAAATAAAACGTACGTACAGAATGAGAAGTGTGCGAAAGAAATGAACAACCGTAAGTAGACCTTACAAGAACGGTAGAGTATAAGAGGGAAAATAAAGAAAAAAAATTGAGAACGATCTCCAGTTCCGTCAGCTTTAATATCACAGAAAATTGAAAATGTTAGTACTGAGAAGAGCTGTGTCAGTGAACGTAAGTTAAGACAAATAAACAAGAACTTAAAAAAAATTCAGGTAGTGTCTTCTAACGGAACTACCGCCGGTTATTAACGTAGGATTACTTATCGTTGCTTACCTCTTTTTTTCTTTTTTTTTACAATAAAATTCCTACATAAGAAGAGAAGGATGAGAGATAACCCTATGCATAATAGGACAATGGAAATAAAAATAAGTTACATATGTCAGAAGAAGTCAATAGAAATAATATTCTGCCACTCTTGATTTATAACTCGCGACGACGGTTTCAACGTCTGAAATTTTGCTTTACCTCGGACAGTTATGGAGGAACGTAATCCTACGTTAAAAGTAAATAGTATTGAAAAATACTGTTAAGGTTATATAATTTACAATCAATAAGCTATCAGAAACTGCTAGCAATGTAGTGGCAGACGACATCATGTGATCTCAGTCCTTTCTCTTTTCTCTGATTTGTTCTCGTATCAAAGAATTCTATTGGATACCTTATTAAAAGTTACTATTGGCTCTTTCTGGGATCGTGTATAAGTTCATAAATATATGTGATGTTTAGCTTTTGCAGTCAGTTAGTCTGTGTCTATCTCCTGTATCTAAAGACCGACGCGCCATCTAGTTTGAACCGACATTTCAAATTAAACCTTAAATATTTCTTATAATAAGAATTATTTTTTGAAAAATAAATCCGTCAGTACCTACCTCTTGCCCTGAGGAACAGAACGATATAATGCACTTGAGTGTACAGTACAGGGTTATCTATATATATAAAACAGTTCCGTAACTGACTGACTCACTGACATACAACGCACAGACCAAACCGCTGGACCTAAAGGGCTGAAATTTTGCATGGCGATTCTTCTTATGGTGTAGAGGTGCACTAAGAAAGATTTTTGAAAAATTCTTCTTAGATTTTTTAAATTAAATTTTTAAACTTTTTTGTAACTTTTTTAAGTTTGCATTTAAAATAATAATTTGAGGGTTATAAAATTTATATCACAAGAAAGATCATAAAAATTCCTTTAAAATGAAATCTTTTTCGAATCTTCACCTCCATTTTCTGATTTTTGGTGAATTTTTAAAGAATAGTTTTTAGAATTTAATTTATTAAATGTCGATCACCCGATTTCTTTTTCTGGTACTTTAAATAAATTTATCGTCACGTGCATAACAACTAAATAGAGAAAAAAAATATTTTTTTCTTTCTAATGCACCAGACGATTGGATATTATTCAAAAAAATAAATATCCCTTACGATTTTTATCTATATATATATATATATATATATATATATATATATATATATTACATCAATTGTAATCATTGATCGTCTTATTTATTATAAATATATATATATTTTTTTTTGCCATTAATTACATACATTGAGCGTTGTATTTAATTTGAATGTACTCCATAGCGAAGTGCGGGTTTTCAGCTAGTAAAAATATAAATTAAAACACACAACTTTCAACTAATGTATAATGGAACTCCTCTACAGCGGACAGTCCTGGTTCCGAGAAAAAGCGGCCGTTTCGAGGGGTGGCCTACGAAAAGAGGTTCCTTCCATAACAACGGTTCAACGGAGTCTTTAACTGGTTCTGAACAAAATCGGACAGTTTAGAGGGGTTGCCGCTTAGAGAAGTTTCAATGTATTAATATAGATAATTCAATATATTTTAATATAGATAACTCAATATATTTACTAAACCTTTAATAGAACGAAACAAGTCTTCAATAAACAGGCTATAGTTTAAAATCGGCAGTATCTCTTTACATCTCTCATATGAATGTAGCTGAAAAACTAATTTCTTCCGCATAAATCTGTACAGCTCCCGAAAAAAAAAATCCCCCATAAATCAAGCTATTTTTATTATTCCGTGTACATTTTTTTTTCAGCATCACTCTCTGTCGAACTCTCGAAGATGATACTCCAGCACTTGAAGGAAGCCATATTTTTATTTTTTGATTCCTTTGTCTTCGCACGCGTCATCAAACAGGAAACCCAACCCCCCCAACTCCCCTCGAAAAACGGAATCTACCCCAGGGGGGTGGAAGAGTTCTGCTTTATTTGGCATTTATTGTGGCTTTTTGCAAAAGAATGGGTGCAAGAAATCCTTATTGCTCGGTAAAATGGGATATAAGTTTCATATAGAGAATAAAGAATGATTCAAATGGCTTTCGCGGTGAGAAATCTCATGAAAGTTTTATGAGAGTTTAAAAAAAAAATATTTAACTCATATATTACAGTAAGTAAAGAGGCTTTAACGTAGTACGTATCGTTTTTCATATGTTGGTATGATAAAGAGAACAGTTCATTTGTATACGATTGGGCACTGAATGGAAATTGGTGAGGCTTGGTTTTAAAACTTAGTAAGGTTATACAATGTAATTTATATACATACATACATATATATATATATATATATATATATATATATATATATATATATATATATATATATATATATATATATATATATATATATATATATATATATATATATATATAACTTCCTAAGCCGCCCAACCTTCTAAACGGTCACATTTTATTTAGAACTGATGAAAGACTCCATAGGGCTAATATTATGGAGGAAACCCCTTTTCAACGGCCACCCCTCAAAACGGCTACTTTTTTCAGAACCATTACTGCCCGTCATGGAAAAATTTCACTACATATATATATATATATATATACACACACAATAATATAATAGTACATGTATATCCATGTCCAAATTTAAAAGTATGTATTTTTATTTATATGTACACACACACACACACACTATATATATATATGTATATATATATATATATATATATATATATATATATATATATATATATATATATATATATATATATATATATATATATATATAAACACAAACATGAAATATCAGCTGCTGAATTGACCATTAACATTCTAATGACTGCAGGGTCGAGTTTCAGACCTTCATTATGTTATTCTGCAGGTAATTCGTTATCCAGTCACAGTGGGTGGATGTTTAATTTAAATACCATTTCATCCTTTTCTTCTAGAGACTAAAGGGATGTGGGCCACTACAAGTTATATTTACTCTTTCGTGAAACGGTGTCTTCATACTAACCAATGGTCATTTTTCTGAAAATTCCAAAGCAAAGACCATGGACTCAAAAGTCCATGGTGTTTGGTCCCAGAGCCTGTAGATTAGAGTTTCACTGCTGGCATGATCGTTTTTAGCCGTTCGGAATCGGTTTAAGCTGTACGTCCTGGTCTAATTATACCTTATGTAGTTAAAGTAGACCGTAGAACAATCTCTGCCAACTAACCTCAAAAGTCCAACGAATCTCTGTTCTTTCTACCTGAGAATCCGAGCAATTATCCTGATGGTCTTAAGACATGAAGTTTCATATTAAAAACCGTAAGTAAAAATTAAATATAATGTATTCGACAGATAATGTTTCCATAATCTTGACCTTCAGTATTTGAGAAAACTGTTTAATTCAAAAACAGCACTATTCCTTCGTTATTATCTGGCATTCACTTAATGAACAGATGAATACGTTTTTGTTTATTTATTCACATTCAATGAAAAACGTGCAGCACATAAATAGATTATGAATGAAAAGAAAATACGCTGCATACCCGAAGAGGTTAGAAAGAATGTCTTCTTTTA
>OU015492.1:2862025-2882025 GCA_907164885.2 Dolomedes plantarius | reverse complement strand
ATATAATTTTCCTCGTAGGCTATTTTGCCAGATGGTACAAGATAGGCTGTTCATCTTTTCTTCCAGATTCATCTTTGTACCATTATACCATCGAGGCACCTCATTGTCATCCTTATTAAGACTCCTGTGAAGAAAGCTTTCAAATGTATTTCAATCTAAACTTAGAAATACGGCATTAAAAGTAAAACATGAATTTGTAAGTTATCACGTAATTTCTATTTTACTCCACACTTTCTGTTTTCCTCGGTGACAAGTAGTGAAATTAATAAAAATCTAGAGCAATTATAAAAGTATGCAATTGCCTAATGATGAGTTGCAAGAGTTTCTGAAAGTGTATTATTTTCAAATTTTGCTGTAAAAATGCTTAAAATGTCAGGTCGAAGTTGTTAACTATGAACCACTCATTTACAGAAAATCACCACTTAATGGATATGAATGAATTTATTATCTTCCGTAATTGCCATAAATGTGCTCTCTAAAATATTCCAAGCACGTTGCGGCAGAAAAGAATATAAAGGAAGAAATTGTTATATTTTACATTCGCACTCTCGGCTGAGAGAGGGTAGAACCCCCTTCGAAAAGGGATCTACTCAAGAGGGGGTGGAGAATTTTATTTCTTTTTTTTTTTTTTAAGTTTTTATGTGCGACTGTGGGGAGAGGAGAGTCATATTACTCTGCTCTTTTTTGCGGTAGGTTTCTTCAATATGCTGATTTTTAAAAGACTATTTAAAATAATGCTCCTATAATATAAATTTATGAAACTTCAAATAATATTCGTAATATTTATTCTTTATTATGTTACTATTTTTAGCATAAATAAACAATAAGAGCAGCTGGGTTCCGTGCATAAATATGCCTTAGTATAAGTATGTACATCGCGAGAGTGCAATAAGCCAATTTTAAGTGTATGTTTACATTAATTTTACAGGAATATACGCACAGTAACTTTTGTGCATTTATGTGTATTTCACATAGAACGTGATAAGTTCATTAACATGTTTTAAAATGTTATTCGTACATTCATAATAAATGTTTTAATTAACCACCCTTGAAATATCATCGCACTAAAAACGGAAGAGCTTTTGAGAATGAAACTCATGTAATTCTCTAGAGCAGGTTTTTTTTCATTGTATCTATTAGATTATATGGTACTTGATCTTCCAATATAAAAACAGAATAAAAACATACTTCATCCGAGTTGTTTCCCGTAGCCCGTAGACATTTACTATTATCTTTGCGATGTAAATATGCTGACCTACATTATTTTTTAGTTCTCATTTTCTGCAATTAGTTCTAATTTTCTGCAATTAGTTCTCTTCATTGTTTTTACTAACCCAACAAAATATGCATTATTCTTATCTTTTGTGCTATTCTGAATTTTTTAGCTGTTTGGGCAGACAATGTTTTTTTTATGCAAATATTTTCGGGTGTATAAACAGAAGGTTTATAAATAGTTCTGGTATTTTAACACGAATTTCTCAGGGATCTGTTCTTTTTCTCTTTACCTAAAGTATTATTTTTCTTTTGTAATTTTCATTTCTAAGCATTGTTTATAAACAAAGTTTGCTGTTTAACTGTCACATTGCATATCGTAAAATATAATAAATATTTTCGTTCAGTGTCCATTGTATTTTATCTACCAAAAATCATGCTTTTATACAAAATCGCCAAACCCTACACAAAAGTCTATTCACAACAGTTTATTCACTAGGTTAAGTTCATTGCACAATAAATGTAGCTCACTGTTAGTAATGATGAATTCTACAAACTATGTCAAAACTGCAACTCAAGAAAAGATAATGCAAGCTGATTTTCAAATTCAAATATGAGGTATTGAATAAACGTTCAAATACTCTATTTCATGTTTTTCAAACTCTATTATGACCAGAAAAATAGATAAAACCTATGTTTATTTATTTCTTATGGCTATGCTGGTAGCCTATTTTATTATAAATAAATTAATGTTTAAAAATAAAGTTTGAGATTTGAGACTGAATGTACTTCTGCTTTAATTAGATAAAAATATTTTTTAATAGTAAAGAGCATACTGACTGTCAGAAATAAGTAGTTTGATATAAATTTTTATGCCCTATTATATTTTTTCTTATATATAGGGAATTTGCGTAAAGTGTAGGTGTTCGGTTGAGTGAAAGATTCAAACAATGTGTATGTTGAAATGTAAACGATAAAACTGTTTCAGTTTAAGAAGACTGATAGTGCTGCATACTGATGAAGAAAAACTTTGCAATGAACAATACGTATACGGAACTCATAAGCTACAATCGACTTTTAAAGTACTTTTTATAAATCTTTCTGCCCTTTTATCTGATTCCCTTGTGTTTCTTCTCTCGTAGTGGTACAAATGTATCACATTTAAAATTGCTTTTACAACCAACGATGGAACTTGAGAAAATCAAAAGCAACCTTTTCCTGAAGGAACTTTTTGAAAATAACCCTTCCTCACATCACCAAGATAGAAAGATGATATTCTGTGAACTGAACGATTTGAAACGTTGGAAGCGTGAGTCATCATGTCGTATAAAATGTTCCAATTCTTCTACTATACGTGAACGACGTACTAAACACCACTAGGCAGTCGATTTCCTTTCTTAGGCCGAGTAATATGGAACTTACAAGCAACCTATGGTCTATGTATCCGATAGCACGCACTACTTGACAAACTGTTAGGTACTGACGTCGGTCGTCTGGCATAGGACGCCTTTAAATATAAAACGCTAATACAGTGGAAGAGTGATTCTTCTTTGGAGTCCTCACCAAACAGTTCTTTCTCCAGTTGTCCTGTTTGTGCGCCTTCCAGGTCGGGGTTTCCCTCCAATAGTGTCGTTAGTCTTCCATCTTCGACTGACATCTTCCATAGTTAAGGCCGGATGACCAGAATACCAGCAATTACAAGTACTGTTTGCTTAAGTAGCATCCTATAACCATACCTCTTTAGAAACTGAACGGGGTTCAAAGTTCGGGGTTGCAAACCACACCTGCTTCCACTGAAGTTTCAAGTTTTACTAGGCGATCATGTTTATATATATTAGGGTGGGTGTCCCTAATATCGCCCCTGCGCTAAATATCGCCTACTCGTGTTTCCAAAGTATGATTCGCGCTATGTATGAGAAAATGCAGTAACTTCTCAGCTCTGGGTTTGTACTAACAGCGGCGATAGCGACAACGCTCTTATCACTGACAACAGAAACTATATGGCGTCTGAAGTTCTTTTGGCTGTTGTCTTCGTAAATTTTGACTCCAAAGAATAAGAATCCAGTGAATGACCAGGTAAGGGCATCCAAATTCTAATTTTGCTTATAACAGTTGAAGTGCATTAAACAGAGACTTTGCTAGCAACGCCTTTTAACAGCTGCTCCTAATTTCGCCTGGTAGGAGGTAATATTTACAGAGGTAGGCGATATTAGGAACCGCTCTGGGTTCACTGGAAATTTCAATTTTTCCAATTTAGATACATAGCTTAAACTGGCACTGGTTTTGGAGCTGGATGATCTCAGGATACAAAAGGAAATAGTTCTTAGGGGTGTTCTTTGAGTTTCTAGCCTAATCAGAAACTAAAAAGGTGGATGAAAGGTCGAAAAAAGTTAGAGTAGGTGATATTTGGGACACCTACCCTACCCAATACGCACTGCGCGTCTTCATTCCAACATGCTAGTTTGCATATATTTGCATATTCAAGGGTGTCCGTTTACTTTCGGCTATATATATATATATATATATATATATATATATATATATATATATATATACTAGAAGATAACCCGTCATTTTGACGTCATAATAATAATGACGTCATAATGGAAAAAGTATATGAAATTTAAAAAATATTCCGAATTAGCTAACAATATTGCATTTAATCCACACCTTGTAAAAGCAAACCCTTTCATTATTTTTTATTTATTTAGTTTTTTATGCGATTGGAGTAGTAGACTCCCATCCAACCCGTCATTTTGACGTCATAATGGAAAAAGTATATGAAAGTTAAAAAATATCCCGAATTATCTAACAACATTGCATTTAATCCCCACCTTGTAAAAGCAAACCCTTTCATTATTTTTTATTTATTTAGTTTTTCATGCGATTGGAGTAGTAGACTGCCAGCCAGTTTTTTACAGCTCACTACGCGATATGAATACTTGAGCTACTTCATTCATTCACATTCAAGTTTGTCTACTTTCAGAATTCATCGCAAAAGTAAACAGATTTTTAAAAACTGTTAAATATACAGCTAAAAGCATCCAATTTTTTTAGCTCTGAATGTTTTATAGAAAAATAGGCTGAACAAACGTGATTTGATGGGGAAGAAATTTGTTTTTAGGTAAGAAAAAATTCTGATCCACATCTGAAATTGAAATTAGGCCTAATCGGCCGTTTGTTTACTGAGGGCTTCAATTGAAAGATGAGTACAGCCCGGAAGTGTTATACAGAGACAACGGCTATTATATATATAATATATATATATACATATGAGTATGAATTTCTTATGAGCCTCTGTAAATAAAGTCTGATAAGACAGAAAAGAGAAATAAATCTGCGTGAGTTAAAAAAAGAGCGAAACTTCTTTGCAAGAAGATATCTTTTAAAGTGATTAGCGGCGTTTTCTTTTCCGAAGCATTTGGCACGCCGGTTCCAAAAGCGAGGAAGAAAGCTAATCATAAAGGGAGAAAGATCACACTCTTTACTTTTATTCATTTTCGAAAAAGCTGACAGTAAAATTTCTGAATGTTTCTCGGGGCCCCAATCTAGAACACACAGCCAAATGAAATCACCGGGAATAAATTGTATGAGTTTCAAATATTTCCAAATATTCCCGACTCGGTGTGATGGAAAACGGCTCGCGCAATGAAGAAAAATCAAAAAATTTTTCCTGAAACAGATTTAAAGACTTCGAAACGTTCCATTAAACTCCGAACACGAAAAAGGTAACGTTTAATTAAAAGAGACAAATCTCTTTTTAGAATAATGTCTCTTCCGAGATCCCTTCCGTTAAACCCATTTGCGGAAACTTCGCAGAAATTATCTTCCGGTCTGGGTCCGGAAGGAATGTTCGGAGGAATGGAGCTACACAATCGATATTTTAGAACGACCATCTTCCAGTTTCGGATGTCACCTAATTCAGGGACTGCTTTAAGTTAATTTCTCTTTTCCAATTTAAGTTCGAGCCGCTCGTAAATCTGGTTCCGGTCGGATAGCAGGTTAAGAATAAACTGGTTATGGTCGCAGTTAAGCCGGAGTGTCGCTTTTAATTAGCATTAAAATTCATCGTAATGGCCCGGTAATATAGTTAAAACCGACGTTAAAGCGGTTCTTTTTTTTTGTTATTTTTTATAAAAGGCTTCTCTTAACGAGAGAGTGGATTCGTGAAATCTGGGTAAAAGTAGATAATGAAAAAATATTAGACGAGATATTTCCCCTATAAAGAGTAAAATAAAGTGCATTTCAACAGTATCTTAATGTGGAGCGAGATAAAAATTATTTCCCTTTCCAGCGAAATGCGCTAATGAACATTCATTCATCTGCATAGGTCTCATAGACAAGTTTCAGCTGCGATGGTTCAAGCAAAAGCCAGTAAAGTTTGAAATTCGTTCGTCTCTATATATAAAACAGTTCCGTAACTGACTGACTAACTGACTCATTGACATACAACGCACAGACCAAACCGCTGGACCTAAAGGGCTGAAATTTTGCATGGCGATTCTTCTTATGGTGTAGGGGTGCACTAAGAAAGATTTTTGAAAATTTCTTCTTAGATTTTTTAAAATTAAATTTTTAAGCTGTTTTTGTAACTTTTTTTAAGTTTGCATTTAAAATAATAATTTGAGGATTATAAAATTTATATCACGAGAAAGATCATAAAAATTCCTCTAAAATGAAATCTTTTCCGAACCTTTACCTCGATTTTCTGATTTTTGGTGAATTTTTAAAGATTCATTTTTAGAATTTAATTTATTAAATGATGATCACGTGATTTCTTTTTCTGGTACTTTAAATAAATTTATCGTCACGTGCATAACAACTAAATAGACAAAAAAAAAATATTTTTTTCTTTCTAATGCAGCAGACGACTGGATATTATCCAAAAAAAAATAAATATCCCTTACGATTTTCTTATAAATATATATATATATATATATATATATATATATATATATATATTAATTACATCAATTGCATACATTGTCCGCTGTATTTAATTTGAATGTATTCCGTAGCGAAGTGCGGGTTTTCAGCTAGTAATATTATAAAATTTAAATTCACTACATACGTAAATAACATCAAGCAAAAACAATCTATATATTTGCGATAGGAAAAGTGATATATAAGCTGCTAAGCCAATTCTTTGGGCAATTCGTGAGAGAAAACTACTGCATCCATTTACTTCATTTTGGTCTTAACTGAAAGTTTTTAATACATAGATGTGTCAAATTAGGGTTCTGTAACCGCAATTCCGGGGAATCTCTCTAGCCTTCTTTCTGCCATTTTTTATTTCTAAGTATGTTTGTGAGATATAGAATTAAACCTGACGGGAATTGTTTATTTCGCCCTGTTGAGCAATCATATTACTTTTCTTTTCTTTATTTTTTATTTATTTATTTATTTTTTTGGGGGGGGGGGTCAATAATAATTCTTTAAAGTGTATTTCTCTCTTCTTAATATCATTATTTCAACATTTGGCAGTTATGTGTTGAGTACAATATGTGTATTACTACATTTATTTACTATCTAGCTGTCATATTTTGACAGGTACCGACTAGTCAATATTTATGTTATCATGATTCTACCCACATAGAAAAGATGAATAAACTTTATATAAGAATGGAATCAATGGGCCTATTCACGTAGAATCCGTCAGTGTCAGCGTAAAAAATTTTAACCAATCAATTTCCAATCATTGACCCATTTAACCAATCTGCGCCAACGGAATAGTTGACGCTGACGCTGACGGATTCTACGTGAACATGCCATTTGTACTGTTAAATTGTTTTCAGAACTATTTGTTCCGCCCGTGAATATACTAGAAAAGTCAATATGAAGTTTTGATGATTATTTGAAAGAATGAATATGCAGGAATATAGCGGAATTAATCTTCTATTCATGATGTTCTTACTTTTTTACTGTTGGAAAACATTATCGTTAAATAAAGCCTAATTGTATATTAGTAAAGAAAAACAATATAGATGCGGGAATAGTTTATATAGTTGACGTTTTAGGATATTATTTAATGTAACAACGTTTAGATGATCAGTGCAATGTTACGTTAAGGCTGCTGTGTACTAACCCTATTGGATTTGCTCCTCTAAATGTTAACCTAGAGAAAATGTGCCTAAGGACTATCGACTTGGATTGAAAGATTTTTTTTTAAAGTTGAACTCCGTAACAGCGAAAGAAACTTTACACCTTGGGACATTTTTCTCTCTTTTTTAAATGCAACTACTATTTTAAAATTTAAACTAGTTGGTACCCGTCAAAACATGACGGCTAGATAGTAAATAAATGTACTAATACACAAATTATACTCAACACATCATTGCCAAATGCTGAAAATCATAATAATGCGCAAAAATAAATTAATGTGTTTAAGCGGCCTCGTGCTTAGTGAGTATCTAAAGTCAGATTAAAAAATGTCACTGAGCATGCGCCGAAAGCAATTTTTTTAAATTGTAAATTATCGCTAGTTAAACATCGCGAAATAAACAAATTTACATGAGGTTTAATCTTATATTTCACAAACATAATTATCATAAAAACAAAAATCTCAGAGAGAGATCTAGAGAGACTCCTCGGAATAAGCGTGTTTATCATTAAAACATGTCACTGAGCATGCGCATAAACAGTGAGTTTCTAAAGACAGATTTAAACATGCCACTGAGCATGAGCAGAAATCAACTTTTAATTGTAAATTATCACTAATTAATAGAAATTGCTGCTACAAAAACCAAATTTGACAAATCTACAGATTACAATCTTTCGTTTAAGACCAAAATGAAGTAAATTGATGCAGTAGTTTTCTTTCACGGACTGCCCAAAAAGTCGGCTAAGCAACATAAATAGATAGATTTTTCCTTTGCCTATACTACTTATTTCACAAATATGTGGCCCGCGAACGTGAAAACTTCGAGACCCCCTTCCTTAGAGCCAATGAGACTCCTCGGAATAAACGTGTTTATCATTAAAACATGTCACTGAGCATGCGCAGATACAGGGAGTTTCTAAAGAACAAATTTAAACATGCCACTGAGCATGCGCAGAAATAAATTTTTAATTGTAAATTATCACTAATTAATAGAAATTGCGGCTACAAAAACCAAATTTGACAAATCTACAGATTACAATCCTTCGTTTAAGACCAAAATGAAACAAATTGATGCAGTAGTTTTCTCTCACGGATTTCCCAAAAAGTCGGCTTAGCAAGTTAAATATATAGATTATTTTGGGGGAAAATTTGGTATATTATGTTTTAAACGCTCCTCCATTCCTTTGGTGGACGAAAAGTATAAAATGAATCCTGTTGCAAGGTGCAGAAGGGTTCGGACATCTGAAAATACCATTTCTCTTTGATTATTGTCATTTATGGAGCTGTCAATAGAAGACACATTTTCTCCAGAGGTTAACATTGAGGTGAGCTAATACGATAGGGTTAGCACACATGTGTTAATGCTGTAAGCTGCGTTTAAAAGCAAAACAAGCGAATTTATGTATTCAATAAGCTGAAACTGATAATCAATATACAACCTCATTTATGCTCTGAAAAATATATTCCTTGTGAAACCCTTAAAATGCATTAAATTATCGTCGCCGAGAACTTAGATTTTCATCATTATGATATACACCATTAATATAATACTAAATATGATACATTTATGCCATTTACTAAAAAACTATTAACACGTAGTGCCCTTTTATGTTTAAGCCATTAGATAATTTTTTTTCAGATTTTTGTAACTTATGGACCACAGAAAGATATCTCATTTAATCTAGCATTATTTAATTAGTATCTATTCATATGTCTCGTGAAATACATTGTAAAAAAAGACTCTTTCATAGGTTCGTCTTTAATAATAAATACGAAGATAAATTAATTACGCTTCTAAAGAATATGATGGTAGCCAGGGAAAAAAAATGAAATAAACGCCACAACTATGTGATTAATCTGAAAAAGATATCTTAATCAAGAAAATAGTTCTTTACGTTCGCAAGCAATGAAATAAAATTACAATGTGGCATCGGGTATAATGCATTGAAACAATTGCTTTAGATGATTTGCAGTTATGTTGAAATATACCAAAAAATAAGAAAAAAATCTATTTTTGAAAAATTATCTTTGTATAAGTATAGGTACCTGTAGAATAATTCAATTAACACATAAAGATTAGCTTTTACGTCAAAACATAGTTAGTAATATGTAGAACGTTATTGCAAAATTTCACTGATATATATTGAAAGCCTTTTAAATGATTAGCTTTCTCGCTTACTAAATTAACTGAAAAATGCGTTTTCTCGAAAATGCATTTAAAGAGGCTACTTCCGGTCTTTTCATATAGCTTTCGTTTCATTAAATTGGCCATAAGCTCTCGTCTAATGATCATACGAATGAAAGTAAAGCAGTTTTAGAATACTAAAAGACTGATCTTTGAGAGAGAGCAAAACAAAAAAGCCATTTCGACGTAGGCGCTTTACCTTGATTATTACCTAAGTTACCTAGTGGTAATATATAAGTACTAGCTGAAAACCCGCACTTCGCTACGGAGTACATTCAAATTAAATACAACGGTCAATGTATGCAATTAATGCCAACATCTCTCTCTCTCTCTCTCTCTCTCTATATATATATATATATATATATATATATATATATATATATATATATATAATAAATACGACGATAAATGTATACAATTGATGCAAGAAATAAATTTATAAAAAAATCGTAAGGGATATTTTATAGACAAAATAATGTAGAAGAAAATATTCAAATTAAATCTAATAGGACATACTAAAGAATATAGTACAGTTAATATAGTACAGTTTCAGGAACATATCTTTTACTGTATTTTAAAATTTTTTGTAGATAATTCCAATCGTCTGCTGCATTAGTAAGAAAAGAAAAATATTTTTTGTCTATTTCGTTGTTATGACGTGACGATAAATTTATTTAAAGTACCAGAAAAAGAAATCGCGTGATCAGCATTTAAAAAATTAAATTCTAAAAATGAATCTTTAAAAATTCACCAAAAATCAGAAAATGGAGCTAAAGATTCGAAAAAGATTTCATTTTGAAGGAATTTTTAGGATCTTTCTGGTGATACAAATTTTATAACCCTCAAGTTATTATTTTAGATGTAAACTTAAAAAAAGTTACAAAAACAGGTTAAAAATTTAATTTAAAAAAATCTAAGAAGAATTTTTCTAAAATCTTTCTTAGTGGACCCCTATACTATAAGAAGAATCGCCATGCAAAATTTCAGCCCTTTAGGTCCACCGGTTTGGTCTGTGCGTTGTATGTCAGTCAGTCAGTTACGGAACTGTTATATATATATATAGATAAATACCTTAAACTCTTAAAAATTAAAACAAATTATTTTAAGCATTTACATCAACGTATTCCCGAAATTATCAGAATTTATTAGAAAGTAAAAAAAAAAATTACGAAGCCGATTTAAAAATATATTAAGCATACTTAAACGTTAAAAGTAAAATTATTCTTTATTGATTTCCCATATTTGAAAAGTGGTAGGAAAGAATATAATGAAGGCAAATGAAGAATGCATGCTTAAAACGAGAAAGAAAAATGAAGCAGTGTTTCTAAACAACAGTACCCGAATATCCGCTTATAAATGATAAAACGGCTTTTAAAAGCAAACAGAAAACTCAAACAATAGATATACTCTAATTATGTTACTTTTTTTTTATTTATTCCGACTCCTTTTAAGGTTATTCAAATGAAGGGGAATAAAATAAACCGTTTAGAGTACTTTATAGAAGAGTGTTAGGGAATACAGAATTTATCCAAAGGAGGCGAAAGAATAACACGGGGCAGGCAAGGTATTAAAAAATCTTGGCATAAAATGTGCAAATAAGTGAATGAGAACGCCGGAGCACTTAGAGAAAGAACCAATTTCGTGGATGGCAACGAGGGGCGAAGTGGTCTGAGTCGAGAGGGGTGCCTGCGATATTTTCAAAAACAGAAGAAAAGACTTTTCGTTTTAGTTTATCTTTTTCATTTATCAAATGCCTTTACTTTCCTCTCAATGGAAAATATGGGCGCAGTATGAAGATATGCTAAATAAATAAAAGAATTTTAAATGCAAAACGGATCTTAATTTAATACCTCAGGGGAAATTTTATGCTATTGTAAGATTGAGGGAATTAGAGCGTTTTCGAAGAAATTATGCTTATCTACGATACTTGGAAATAACGTAACATTACTATCGGCTTGATATTTTTCCTTGCGCATTTTTCAGTGCCCAGGAAGAGTTTTCTTCAATTAGATTCAACTTCAATATATAAATAGTGAAGATTCATGTCAAATATAATAAAATAGTAAATTAAATTTATATTTTGAAATATGCTGTGAACGTAGTTATATTTATTTCAACTTTGGGGTATTTCAATGGCAGTGCAAACCCCTTATTATATACTGTGCTTCTTTATATTTGCGTATGCGTATTTTAACCCTTTGAGGGGCGCCGTTTGCACATTGCAAATGCCTAAATCTAGTCTTTTTTCACTTGCATTCAATGTATTCTAGTTAACTGAGCAGAAAAAGGGTTAGTAGTGCCCTCTGTTATCAGTTTAAAGAAGTAAAAATAGTTTGCAACCTTTAATTGGAAAAAATTTCAAGATTCTTTAGGTTAAAAAAGCAGGGACAAAAGTCTGCACCGTGCATACGGTGGAAGTTGTTACCCTGAAAGGGTTTACCGGTTTTTTCTTTTACAGTCTTAGTTGGATATTTAAAACTACTCTTAAAACAATAACATCCGCATTTAATGAAATACACCAGATAAACGCTTATAAAAAATCTCATTTTGTAAAGTAAGAATTATTCGATTAATCCGAAAATGTTAAAAAATTTTGAAGTATGTCCAATTCTTCGTACGTCTTTTTATAATTCCTTAAATGTTCAATTTAAATATTAAACCTCAACCTGAAACAAAAAATGTAGTAGGTATGGATATGTTGACTATAAAAGCAGTCATTATGAACATAATAACAGTGAAGATTTACCTACCGTCTTTCATCTTTAAATTTTGGGGAATCCATTTAAAGGGTTTTTAAATGTGAGTTAGTTTAGTGACAATGAGTCTTTAAAATGTGTTCCCCATTTGTGTTTCTGTTTGAAATTTAAATACTTATGTCGATTTAAAATATTTTTTTGGGTATTTTTATGGTGTTATAACCTCATCAAAAAATACCCGTTGATGAGGCCTACCTGGGATACCACGTTAATAACGCGTCTACGAAATTTTTATATATTGGCTAGAAAAAAAAAGTAAAACCCCAAAACGCGCCAATATTGGCTTGAAAAATTTTGAGACATTCCCTTTTGCCGGTCGCTAATAAGCAAGTAGCCGGCTTCTTGCTTATGGTAGCACCATTTAGGTGAGCCAGAATAGCTCCCTGTGAGAGGACAATGCGGTAACAAACCAAGACATATGCTGCTGCTCAATAAAAGGATTTAATTTCAACACGAAATAAAGGTTTGTAGTTTAGGAGTATTTGCTACGATGCCTTGAAATATTGTGTTTCTCGCACAATGGTGATATGACTGGCCACAATCAAGTCCTAATGCATTTCCTTGTAAAGATGCATTTTCTCTACGCAATAAGGTCAGATAAATAGTTACGGTAAGGTCAAATATGAGTTTAATAGGGTCAAAGTTTCAAGTACGTTATTATCATAAGCTTTTGTGGGAATCCAGTTAGTTCTATATATTTGTTATGATATGTTTGTGAAGCCTCTAGGCTTTGTGCTTACCCTATTTGATTCGCTCACCTCAATGTTAACCTAGAGGTCTCCAAGGATTGCCGACTTGGATTATTTTTTTTTCTTTTTAAAATTGTACTCCGTAATAGAGAAAGAAACTTAACACCTTGGGGCCTTTTTCGCTTAAAAAATGTAAATAATAGTTTACAATTTAAATTATTCGGGGGAGGAAAGCTTATATAGTGTGTTTAAAAGGCTCTTAAATTTCGAAATTTAGAAGAGAAATCCTTTTGCAAGGTGCAGAAAAGTTCAGGCTATCTAATAACACCATTTTTTATTGGATTATCAGCATTTATGTAGCTGTCAATAGTAGACGCATTTTCTCAATAGATTAACATTGAGGTGAGCGAATCCAATAGGGTTAGTACACGAGCAGCCTTAAACCCAGAAGGGTCAAAAGGTAATGTTGTGTTTGCGATGGAGATTTTTTTTAACTGATAATACACCCCAGGGCGAACAATAAATTATGAAGAAAATAAATCCTGGCTCTTGCAGAATGCCGTTAGTAATATCTTTTAATATTCTTCCGGTCCACATTTAGCACAGAAATTCCATTAAATGCACAGAAACATAAAGCGAATAAAGACAATGATTTAGGGAAATGTTTCAACTTCTGTTTTATCCACTATCGAGTAGGTCATTTTGCTCAAAATGGCGTATAATT
The DNA here is from genome assembly GCA_907164885.2 of Dolomedes plantarius. Classification (NCBI taxonomy): domain Eukaryota; kingdom Metazoa; phylum Arthropoda; class Arachnida; order Araneae; family Dolomedidae; genus Dolomedes; species Dolomedes plantarius. The sequence continues at coordinate 2,868,359 of OU015492.1, read as the reverse complement.
ATGCCATGTAGACCGGATGAACATTAAGCAAGATTATCCACGATATTCATGTTGAGTATACTTCAGATGAAAAATTTTGTTCCCTAACTGGCGAAAATCGAATTTATACGTTTCTACCACATCATTCTGAGACACATAATCAGGTTGTGATTTATATTTACCCTTTCTGACGTTAACTAATCAAGAGACTGTCATTTTTATACTTTCAATATAAAATACACTTCTGGTATTACGTTGAATACCTTTCGTTATGAAAGCTAAGAGTGAATCCTATTAATGTTCCATTTTACTTTAAAACGGTCATTTGCGGGATCATTTACGTTTCTGTAGCAAACCATTTGTATACTTTCGAAGTCTGTCTAAAACACGCTAACAATTCACATAGTTACTATCAAATGTGACATAGTGAGACAAGAGCAGGAAATGTTGCAAAACGTATAGAAGATTATCAGAAGGTACTTTCTTAGTCAGATATCCATAAAAGGATTGTCGACTTGGACTGAAGTATGTTGTGAAAAGCATATAGCCTCCATTCCCGCATATTGTTTTCAGTTTTTGAATAAGAAAGTGAAACTATTCCAAACAGTGTGTCACATGTCGCTAGACTTTGAATAGCTCGGTAATACGTGTTTTCTTTCTACAAGTATTCGAAAAGAAGTCGTCACTATCATCACTTACGTTATTTCGACATCACTTTGTATAGCTGACAACAGTGGCGTAGCGAGGCAGGGGGGGGGGAAGGAGGTCTATAATGCCCCGGGCACCACTCGCAGAGGGGAGCCAAATGATCCTTTTCACTAATTCTATATACTATTACTATATGTTTTTCGGTAGGAGGGGGGGGTGCCAGTTATACTTGCTACGTCACTGGCTGACAACGCAAACATTTCCATGCTTAATTCAAAAGACTGATCTTCCCTTTTTCTCATTACTCAATTAAAGATTTTCATTGAAATTTTTAATATTCTCAATTGAATCGACTCTAATAAAGGTTCCTTATGATTCCAGTATAAAATGCAAAAACGCAATTATCACATGTTTGTTCATAACAAGAATTCTTGTTTTATTGACTTGTCATTGCAGTATCTTTCTTGCTATTGCATGAAGTACCCAACGACGTGAATTCACGTCTCCGGTCACCAACGCTTGGTAAATGAAAGATGGCCATTCATGTTTCCCGTCATCAAAGTGTTAATTGTTTTCCATAATAGAGAAATAAATTTTTTGCTTGGGAAATCTTATCCTTTCGTTAGAAGAAATACAAATAATATTTTACAAATTGAATGATTCGGAGAACTTAAATGGGGTATAATGCGTTTTGAACACAATTTCCTTTGGTTAATGGAATTTCTAATGTAAATAAGACAGCAGAGTCAAAAATTTCCTTCTGTATAACGTAGTGCAATTACAGCATTAAGGATATGTTTCGAAAATACTCAAAACTCATTGAAAACCTTCCCTAAATATTTACACCTGTCAATTCGATTTTCACTTTTAATTGCTTCACAACCCCCCCCCCCCCTTTAAAAAAAGGTGGCAGAAATGATCTCTCTTTTGAGGACTTTTTTAAATTTTCCTCGTCTCGATTGGCACACCATTTAACACTTTGATGATTGTAGACGTGTATTCCCGGCATCGGTCACTTCAAGCAATAGCGTGCCAGAAGCTGCAATGGCAAGTCAATAACACATTGCAATGAAGAATTCTTGTTTTGAACAAACTCGTGACGAAAGCGTTTTTCCATTTTATACTTGAATCGCGAGGAACCGTTATTAGAGTCTGCTCAATTGAGGATATTATAAAAATTTGATTGGAAACTTTTCATTGGGTAATGAGAAAAAATTAAGATCAGTCTTTTGAATGGAGCACGGAAATGCTTGCAGATGCGTTGTCAGGTACGCAAATAGATGTTGAAATGGCATAAGCGATGATAGTGATGATTTCTTTTGAAATGCTAGTCGAGAGATAAGACGTCCTTTACCGAGCGATTCCAATTCGAGTGAAATGTGACACACTGTTTGGAATCGCTTCACCTTTTTTGTTTAATTCAATAATTGAAAACAATATGCGGGAACAGGCCCTGATTTTCCATTAGGCCCAGTAGGCCCGGGCCTAGGGGCCCTCGAATGTTGGGGGGGGGGGGGCAAAATTTTTATTTTAAAAAGGAAAAATTCCTAATTAAATTTTTTTTAATTTTACCTTTTTTAATAGCAATTTTTTTATATATGCTTTCAAATTTGATTGATAGAATCATCATATGTATAGTTATAAAATATGTATAGTTCATCATATGTATGTTATAGTGTGTATAAGGGATTAATAAATTTTTCTGGTTGCATTGTATTGGTGTTTTAATGATGGAGTTAATATGTTGTATTGCTTTTCGTTTTTTTATAATGCTCTAGGCTTCTACGCTCCAAATAGCCAATTCTTGGTAAAATGGTACTTTCACAATGATTCATGATAATTTTTTTGTGTGCCAATTTTGGAAATTTTACGTGCACATCAGTGTTAGGGGCCCCCCTCCATCCCGAGTTGTGCCTATAGTCAAGAATTTTTTTAAATCGGGCCCTGTGCGGGAATTTAGGCTAGATGCTTTACGCAGCACACCGTGCTCAAAGTGTTAAGTGTCATTATCGAACTCCCTCGCCGAAATCTCCTCTACACCATTATCGCCCAGAGCCCCCCGCACCTGCTGATCAGGAGGACTCCTTGACTGGGAATCTTCACTGCCTCTTTGTCAGAACGAACCGCGGTTTGCGGCTGCTTTTATTTAATTTCTCTGATTCACAAAAGGGAGGGGGCACGGGAGATGGTGTCAAAAGCAAAAACACCCCCTTTCCCTGCGAAGAAGAACACCTTAGTAAATAAATAAGAAGAAAGAGCAGCTAACTGGATTTAAGAAAGCCAACACAAAAGCCTTGGGAGAAGTTCTTTCCCACCCTCTCTCGCCTTTTGCTGACTTTCATTTATATTTTTTTACCCATTTCTTTCTTTTTTTCTTCTTCTTCTTCTGCTTCTTCCCTATTTTTTGCAGGAGAGTTTCATCATGGGTTTACTCTCTAATGACGAACAGCCAGAGGTGCTATGCTGGTAGAAATAAGAACCATCAGAAGGCTGCTTGTTAAGTACATTGCAGACACTCTTAAGAAAGGGCAGTCAGTCTCCGTGGGATCCATTTAGGTGGCATATACCGTAAGGCAGACTATTTGTAAAATAGTATCTTTTAGCTTACTTCTACAATCGCGCTTCCCAGTCTACGCTTTTTTTTTTCAATTTTCTATTTTTTTTAAAGAATAAATCGAAAAATAAAGGTCAATTTTATGATGCATACAGAGAAAAACCGTTTAAGTTTTCTCTCTCCAATTAGCTTTACATAAATTATACTAGCTGAAAACCCGCGCTTCGCTACGGAGTACATTCAAATTAAATGCAACGCTCAATGTATGCAATTAATGCCAAATATATATATATATATATATATTTATAATAAATGCGACGATCAATGTATACAGTTGATGTAAAATATATATATACGTATATATATATATTTATAAAAAAATCGTAAGGGATATTTTTTTTTGGGAAAATATCCAATCGTCTGCTGCATTAGAAAGAAAAAAAATATTTTTTGGTCTATTTAGTTGTTATGCACGTGACGATAAATTTATTTAAAGTACCAGAAAAAGAAATCACGTGATCAGCATTTAATAAATTAAATTCTAAAAAAATAATCTTTAAAAAATCACCAAAAATCAGAAAATCGAGGTAAAGGTTCGAAAAAGATTTCATTTTAAAGGAATATTTATGATCTTTCTTGTGATATAAATTTTATAACCCTAGAATTATTATTTTAAAAGCAAACTTTAAAAAAGTTACAAAAACAGCTTAAAAATTTAATTTTAAAAAAATCTAAGAAGAATTTTTCAAAAATCTTTCTTTGTGCCCCCCCTACACCATAAGAAGAATCGCCATGCAAAATTTCAGCCCTTTAGGTCCAGCGGTTTGGTCTGTGCGTTATCTGTCAGTGAGTGAGTGAGTCAGTCAGTCAGTTACGGAACTGTCTTATATATATAGACTAGCTGAAAACCCGCACTTCGCTACGGAGTACATTCAAATTAAATAAAACGGTCAATGTATGCAATTAATGCCAAAATATATATATATATATATATATATATATATATATATTTATAATAAATACGACGATCAATGTATACAATTGATGTAAGAAAAACATTTATAAAAAAATCGTAAGGGATATTTTTATAGACAAAATAATGTCCAATCGTCTGCCGCATTAGCAAGAAAAAAAAAATTTTGTCTATTTAGTTATGCACGTGACGATAAATTTATTTTAAGTACCAGAAAAAGAAATCACGTGATCAGCATTTAATAAATTAAATTCTAAAAATTAATCATTAAAAATTCACCAAAAATCAGGAAATGGAGGTAAAAATTCGAAAAAAATTTCATTTTGAAGCAATTTTTATGATCTTTCTCGTGATATAAATTTTATAACCCTCAATGTATTATTTTAAATGCAAACGTAAAAAAAGTTTAAAAATCAGCTTAAAAATTTAATTTAAAAAAATCTAAGAAGAATTTTTGAAAAATCTTTCTTAGTGCACCTCTACACTATTAGAAGAATCGCCATGCAAAATTTCAGCCCTTTAGGTCCAGCGGTTTGGTCTGTGCGTTGTATGTCAGTCAGTCAGTGAATGAATGAATGAATGAGTCAGTTACGGAACTGTTTTATATATAGAGATTATAGTAGTTGGTACCCATCAAAACATGACGGCTGGATAGTAAGTAAATGTACTAAATACACAAATTATACTCAACATATCATTGCCAAATGTTAAAAATGATAATATTGAGGATAGAGAGATACACTTTAAAAAAATTACTATTGAACCCAATAAAAAGAAATAGGGTTACTGAACAGCGCGAAATAAACAATATCCGGCAGGTTTAATTCTATATCTCACAAACATAATTAAAAATAAAAAAATGTCAGAGAGAGAGAGAGAGAGAGATTGATTCCTCAGAATAAACATATTGACGTGTTTATGCGGCCTCGTGCTTAGTAAGTATCTACAGCTAGATTAAAACATGTCATTGAGCATGCGCAGAAACAAATTAATGTGTTTATGCGACCTTGTGCTTAGTGAGTATCAAAAGCTTGATTTGAACATGTCACTGAGCATGCGCAGGTACAATTTTTTAATTGTAAATTATCGCTCATCAATAGAAATTGCGGTTACACAACCCCAATTTGACACATCTATAGATTAAAATCTTCCGTTTAAGACCAACATGAAGCAAACGGATGCAGCAGTTTTCTCTCACGGACTGCCCAAAGAATCGGCTTAGCAGCTTGAATATATAGATTATAACTCAAGGCACTTGTATACAGACTTTCGCTTAAACACCGTGATTTTTTGCTCCTAGTGTCACCCCAATTTAGACCAAACAAACACGGGCATGAGATCTGGGAGGCTCATACGCACCTTCATCACATACAAACCTCACTGAGGTTTTTTTTTTTCCGACATACAGGAGAACATTCAGGGCCACTGGTCGAGACTCGAACAGAACTCCCTCAGTACCGCATCCCGGCTGGTTACCCACTAGGTTCCGAGCCCACTTAAAGATAAGTTATCTCTAATTGCATACAAATGTGTATCACCTGATACATACTGTAGCGTAATGAAAGTATGGGATTATTTTTCCCAAGACCTCACAGGAACACAGCTGCATGTTTCGGAATACCATTTTCCAGTTCCCATCGAACGAATACGTGTGCGGATTCAAAAAACGATACTAGCGAATGCCGCCAGAATTTTTAGCCTGAAAGTTAAGCCCATGAATATCGGGTTCTGAAGCAAGCGTCTTCCACCATAGTCGTAAGGCTGTCTTTCTTAGCAATAGCTTCATGCGAGTTGATATCGGCGGGCAATAAAGATGGCTTAACTATGAATCGATACGAAGAACTGTCACCAAAAAAGTTGCCGGCCACCTCTCTGAAAAACAGACGCTTTTTCGTGGAATTGGGAGAGTCGCCGACAAAGAAAATACCACGAGAGATAGTCAGAGAGTTGGAGAATTTTAGGGAGACTAGCCGCTGCGCGACCAGTATGGTCGCTTTTAGATTTATATTTTCTTTTGCAAAACAACTCAATTGAAAGTAACATATGTAAGGAATGTTACCATTACCTGTCATCATAAATATACGTTGTTAAGGGGTAGTGAAAACTCAGACAAAAAATTTATAATCATTGATAAATTCACTATAAGGCTGATTCTAAAACATCATGATTAAAAAATGTGA